>SNQJ01S0110674.1:30538-43404 GCA_010110895.2 Picea sitchensis
ACAACTTCAAGTCACCTCCATGTCTTACCAGCCAACCATTGAACTCGAATTTCCCATAGTTAACTGATTTTCCATTTCAGTTAATTATTTCAAGTAATTATGAGATAATAGATTAATATTTGTAGTCCAATTTATTTAAGGGAAAAGTAAATTAGACACATGTTTCTTGTTGACTTTTCAACACGAACAACCTAAGTCTGTCGTCCTTCTTTTTCAAAAACAAGGTTGGTGCTCCCCATGGAGACACACTAGGCCAGATTTAACCTTTTTCCATCATTTCCTTTAGCTGTAGTTTAAGCTCAACTAGCTCTAGTGTACTCATTCTATAGGGTGTTCTAGACACTGGCACCGCTCCTGGTGCAAGTTTTATTGAAAAGTCAATGTCTCTTCTTGGAGGTAGACCTAGTACCTCTTCTGGGAACACATATTTATACTCTCTTAATATGGGATGGTCCTCTAGGCTTGGCTTGTCATCCTCAACAAAGTCCAACACTTGTATTGCATACAAATAACATCATTTCCTGCAATAATTCTTCACTTGAGGGGATGATATTTGTCTCACTGAGATAGGCTTTTGAATCCCTTGTAGGGTTACCTTTCTCCCTTCTTCATTTTTACACTCCAAAGTTTTGTTGTAACAATCCAACTTGGTTTTATGGGAAGCCAACCAATCCATGCCAATCAACGAGTCATAAGATCCTAAAGGGAGTATGTTTAGGGTCGCTTGGGTGGGTGATCCACTCATAAGGAATTGGCATGTTGGTATGACCTCTGTCACTTTTCTCTTGGTTCCAGTGGCTAGTTGTACCAGCCATAATTTAACATGTTTAACTTATTACAATTTACATTTCTCAACAGTGTGAGGGGAAACATAACTCAAATTAGAACCAGGGTCAATTAAAATGGAAACTAGATGGTTGGAAATCATACCTTCCATCTCCACCACTGAAGCTTGGTGGTCGACTTGTCTATTATCCAATGTTGCATAAATTTGTCGTATGCTCCTAGACACATCATTGATTGTGGTATCCTCTTGGATGTTGTAGACCCTCGACCTATTTTTATGTTGCATGTATGGGCAGTCCCTCAGCATATGTTCTTCTCCACAACCTCAACATTTAAAGGGTTCTCTCTTTGTGTTATGAGTCTTACCTGGGACTGCTCCAAAGGGTTTATTTCCACTTTGAGAGTGCAAATTTTGTTGGCATACACTTTTAGCAGGAAGGCTCATCTTAGAACCTTTCCCATAGCTCTTGAATCTTGAGGGTTTAAACCCATTCTTCTTGAATCCCAAAGTGATTTTATTCTTCCATCCCTTGTGATATTTTGTCTTATTATTGAACTGCTCATAGCAATACCTCGCCTTACAAATAGTGTCTTCTAAGGTTTTTGGCTCATCAAGTTCAATTCTATCATGGAAGGACTGAGGCAGTCCACTAATAAATCATTGAATATTTACCTTTTTATCTTTGATGTAGGGCACATACCTTATCTGCTCAAGGAATTTATTGATATATTCCTCTATGGTGAGTTGCCCCAACTTGAGTTCATAGAACTCCTTGGTCTTCCCATCAAAGTATTTCTTTGACAAGTACTTCTTCTTGAAGTATTTCTGAAATTGTTTCCATGACAAGTCCTCATGGATTCCTTTCACATTTTGAAGGTCTTCCCACCAAATGGAGGCCTTTCCATTCAGGTTAAAAATGGGTATTCGAACGTTTAAATTTTCAGATTAGTAATGGACTCTAAATTACTTCTTCAAGCCAACCAGCCAAACATTTGCCTCTTCCCCCTTGTTAATTTCTCCATCGAAAGTGGGTGGTCTAGATTTCTTGAAATATTAAGGGTCATGACTCTTAGAATGTTTCATCTTCTTTCCTCTCTTATGGGAATGAAAACTAGTTTTTCTACTATAAGATTCCTTGGAGTTGTTTGTTTCCTCACCAGAGGATTCTTCCGATGAGTGTCTATTGGCTCCATGTTAGGCCTTCTTTGAGGTTCTCCTCCTTGTGTGGCCACTTTCAGGGCCAGTCTATCATATCTCATATGGACTTTGGGCTTTCTTCATATGATGTTTGTCCACATGACTGGTTGTTGGTCCATGTTGCAACTGCTTTTGAATATCTGATAAGCTCTACAGTAGAACTGCATTGATTTTAACTTGCTTTTCATGTTCTTTTATTAGCCTTTCATTTTCATCCTTACAACTCTGTAATTTTTCCATGAGGCTTCTTATAATTTCATCCAAGTCTGGAGGGGTTTCCACCACCCTCCTTTCATCAGATTCTTCCTCTCTATTGTGGGAGCTCTCCCCCAATCCATGGTGTGTCACCATCCTTTATGTTGTAGTTTTCCTGCGATCCACTAACTGTTTAAGTGCTGATAAAAAATTCCCTGTTAGTTAATGATCTACTAGTATTATGAACAACACACAGTTCAAATTTTTCAAAACATATAAAACAACAAAAAGTTTCATTCCTTCCTTCAGTAGAGGTTTAGTTAATCCTCTTAAGAATGGGTAAGATAGGATGTCACCCCTAAAATTTCTCTAAATAATATTTTTTGCATTTTTTTTAAGCGACGCGTTCATGATCCCAAGCAGGCCAAGTGTTGTAACCATGCTCTGATACCAATTTGTAACACACCTAACCCCTAAGTACCCTTTTTGGGGATGGGGCATCAAAATGTTTCTTACTCAAATCATCTTGAATAATATCTTTGTGATGATTCATCCTCTTCTACTCACTCGTAGCTTTCTAACGATAATTACCAGGCTCGAATCCGACCTCTGTTTTACAAGTTATGGCTTCCAGAAGTCCTTCGAGTGCTCATTGGTTGAGGGCCATGTGGGTCCATTTCATTCATACCATTTCCAAGTTCCTACCTCCCGCAAGGAAGGTCCTTCCACCGTCCAAACCAACTACAAGAATTAATCCTCATATGACACACAAGATAGAGGATAATTTTGCATTCGACGCTTTGACGTTGAACATCCCTTTTCTTTTTTGCACACATGTCCTTTGGAGTCCTGAATTCCCGAACTGTCTAAGGAGCACAAAATTCCTCCACGTGGCTCGGACCTTCAAGGCTTTCAACTTACCCACGACACAGCATCCCAAACCCTCGGAGTCCTAAATTCCTGAACTCCCGAAGGAGCCCAGAATCCCTCCACATAGCTTCGACCTTTGTGCCTTAAAAATTACTAATGAAACTGCATCCCAAACCCCAGGAGTCCTGAATTATCAAACTCCCAAATGGTCCACCCTCGCACGTGGTGATGTAACAGATACGAATGAAAATACAGGTGGGTATCGCATACTCCTCCCTCCAAATGGACCAAGCGGTAAGCGTTAGGTGTGATACGCAGAGGGACGAGATGACACATGGCCGCTTCAGTGGGTGACACATGTCACATGTTAATGGGCGTGTAGGGTATACGAGACATATGATTCCAGGTGACATGTGGCAGGCCAATCATGGGTCCATGTCACCCTGGATGATGCCACTGCACCACGTCACTCTAAACTGATAGGCTTCCAATCCCTTCAATCTCATGGTCAAGGTGTGTCCACGTAACCCCTGGATCGACGGCCTCTGTTACTTCGTAACTTCAGCGTTCGGGGAATCCGTGGTGTGACTTCCTCCTTACTCTCGAAGTGGTCAGTGTTGGGCTAACCATGGTCTATATCTAATGGTAAGGGGAGATCCCGAAGGGTCCCTAAATCTACAGTCCTCGCTACTTCCCAGCTCTGGCCTTCAGGAGTTTCAGCATCATGGCCGCTCCACTCTCTTGAAGCATGACTCTGTTGAAGTATCGTACGCGAGTCCCTCCACTATTTGATCAGATGGTTAAGAGGGGTTCCTAACGGACTCCCCAGATCCACGACTCTCATCACTTCATGACTTTGATGTTCGGGGAGTTTGATGTTATATCATCTTCATTCTCCCGGAGTAGGAATTCACTGAAGTTACCTTGGCATGGATCGAACGGCCAAGGGGGCTCTAAAATACCCTCGGATTCGTGGTTCATGTTACCTCACAATAACTGAATGGATCAAGGTTTAACAGTGGGGCAAGTTTATATGTCCTGGATAAGGAAACCGTCAGGCGCCAATCAATCTTGTGGGTAACTGCAACCATTAGTTTCCTTCGGTCGGTTTATAAACGATAGTGTCGAAACACTTCAAAGTTACGAAGACAAAAAGTCTTATCTCCTTTAGGGCCTAGTGTAGGGTTCCCGTACCTTGGTCACATGGGTCCTTTGAAAACTCTTGTGGGCTACGCGCTAATTCCTTTAGTCATAAATGGGTTAAGGACATGGGCATGAGCCCTTGGTCATACGGTGAAGTGTCTTAAGGAGGCACCCTCCTTCCACGGGGTTTGAACTTAGAATTCTCGCGAGGCTAGATTCTAGAGATCGGTGGGACTTAAACATTCCAATAAATCCTACCTCTACTTTCTTGTAGGCTTGCGTCCCATGACTCTTTAACTTCTCAACTGAGGCATGTTGACGACCATTCAAAAGCATGAGTTCACAGGGAGATAATACATAAATCTACCTTAATCATTCAATACATAACTTATTCATAGACAGATAAATATATATATTCAATCATCATTTCCATTTCATTACACAGAGTATGAAGATACTTATCAGAAACCAGAAACCATGAAGAAACTGTTGAAAGGGGTTATTGTTTCCACCCAACCATAGGCACAACCACTCCTGATGGATTTACCGTTGGCCACTCTCGAGCTATACCATGATTCTATGAGAGAGACTCTTTCTTCTTTCTCAATGACAGTCAAGGACAGAAGTTACTCTCCTCCTCCCACGGGATCTTGTAAACCAATTTTCTCTATACCAAGCAAGGAGGTATGCACGAGTACTTCCATAGTCACTCGTCAGCCTTGTTTATCAGCTTGTAACAAAAACCCTGCCCACAACTTATTGCACCCAGAACGAGATTATTACCCAGTTCTTTCTCAAACGAGAGAGTTGTAACTGCTCTTTTTCTCTTCTCAAGATTGCTCTTTCGACTCTGCCCTCTTCATATATATGCTTTCTCGCTCTCCTACCTCTGCCCATGAACTACCTCTCTCTTTCCTTCCTCGTCAAGGTTGTGTGGGTTTGAATCCCCATCTCATGGTCATTTCTGGAAGTATTGCAGATGGGTACTCTGCCCCATCTCCTCATTAACTCTTGAAGAAGACTCTTCCAGCTACCACTCTGGGGTCATCTCAACCATTTCTTGTTCCCCTCACCATCACTCTCATAGCATCCATGGTTTATCTTGGGAAACCCCCCTTTCAGCAGTTATGCAACACTTATCCATTTTCTATTAATAACATAAAATACATACATTGACCCTTTATACAAAGGCTCATCAAATCAAACATTCACACATATCTAGTCTGCCATAGTCTCTTGGCCATTTAAAGTTAAATTTACAAATTGTTGGTTGTGCAACCTAATTATATTCTTGATTCAGAAGTCTTTATTTTTAGTCATGTTTATACCCCATGAATACTTTACACCGCAGAAGAATGTACACTCATCCATGCAGGGGAGTGCGAGGGGGAGTTCCCCCCTACAGGGTTTGGGGGCAAGTGGGCCCCCTATGGGGGTTCGGGGGTGAAGTCCCTGAAGGAAAAATTGCCTTGTAAATGCATATTGTAATTTCACTGTAAATCTAAACCATTCATTATAAGGTCACATATATGATGGTAGAAGTTATGTTAGGGTTTTTTTCCCTAGAAGGAAACCCTCTTTTATGAGGGAAATGTATTGTGGCTATGCATCATGGCGAATATTGTATTCTGAGATAGGAGACTGTGAGAGAAAGAAGAGGAAGTTATAGCGGGTGTGTTGTAGGTTGTATCCCTTCATTTTTTGGATAATAATAAAGGAAGGACCTGGCAATTTCTCTAGTGGACGTAACCCACACTGATTGAACCACGTATATCTATGTCTCTATTGTATTGTGTATCTTCTGTGTTTTATTTCTGAATTTGTTTTATTTTATTTCTCTGCGATCCTTTTTTCTAACAACTGGTATCAGAGTGAAAGGTAACTCATAGGAAAAGAGGGTTCTTGGTTCGATTGGGAGCAATGGAGGAAGATGGAAAGTTTAGGGTCGAGAAATTTAACGGCCAAAACTACCAATTATGGTAGATGCAGATGGAAGATTATTTATATCATAAGGATATATTCCTACCATTGGGTGGAATAGTAAAGAAGCCAAAGACCATGAAGGACGAATAATGGGAGATTCTTGACAGAAAGGCTCTAGGAACGATACGGCTGAGACTGGAAGTGTCAGTGGCTTTCAATATTTCAAAAGAAAAGACAATGAAGGATTTGATGGGCGCATTGGATAAACTATATGAAAAAACCTCGGTGTCCAATAAGGTATTTCTAATGAAGAGATTAGTTAATATGAAGATGTCAGAAAGTGGGTCTATTGCATATCATTTAAATGAATTTAATATGGTTACTAATCAACTAAGTTCTGTAAAAGTGGACTTTGATGATGAGTTTGGGGCTCTTCTTGTTGATGATTACAACTGTGTGAGACATCGTCCAGGACACAGACCTGAGAGAGATCCCCTGAGATGGATGTGTGGTTCCTATCTGAGACAGAACTTGAACGTTGTGCTGGCCTCCTCCTTATAGAAAGTTGAGATGAACTTTGGATGATTCTCTTGTGTAACGCAGTGAGAAAGAAGATATGTTGAGTTAGATGTGCTTGTGGATGAGCACAGGTGAATGTGTGAAATCCCATGAGTTGGGTACATCGTTCTGAGACAGAGATGAAATGATGTATTAGCCTCCTCTGAGAAGAGAGTTGAGATGATGAACTCCAGATGACTCTCATGTGTAATGCAATGGGAAATAAGATCTATTGAGTTGTATGTGCATGTGGATGAGCACAAGTGAATGTGATCCTAGTGGTTGAGCACTAGTGAGTGTGGTTCTCTTATGAGACGCAGTGATATAGAGATGTGGACATCCCTATGGATGTGCCCCTATTGGTCGATCACTAGTTGGATGTGTATGAGATCCCTTGCTATATTGTTCAAGAGTCAGACTCACCTGTAACCCTAATTGTTGTGTAAAGGGTACAGGTCGGCCCCACCTTAATGTAAAAGATCATTAATGGAAAAAGATAATTAATATGGTAATTATTGATTTTATTATAAGATATTGAGGTTGGCCCTGTTGTGCCAATATACACTGCTATTGACAGGTTCAGTCTAATATAAGTAAAGGTAAATTCCCCATTGAGGAATCATATCACAAGTGCAAGTTTGGAAATTTCAGCAAACACTTGTTCTTGGGAAAAGTGCACACCTCTCTTGGGCATTAGGTTTCTACAGTTTGTGAGCACCCTCTTGTGATATAAGTGTTTATGGTGGTGAAGGTATTTCTCTTCAATAATATAGAAAAGGATTGATTGGGTTTTCTTCCCTTGTGTGGAAGGGTTTCCCAGGATACTTCTTGTGTACTTGTGCATGGTGTTTTTTCTTGTGATCTTGGTTGTTGCAACAAATTGTTCATGGTTTAAGTAAAATGCTAAAATGGAATGAACTTCATGCTTAAACATTTCTTATTGAAAAAATAACATGGTATCATAGCATAGGTCTTGAAGAACCCTTGCACGGGCACTTGAAAGTTAAGTCATCCTTCTTCTACCAATCCATATGGCCTCTAGGGTTTCTGCAGAATCTGTACGGCCCTCTCTTCTTTATCCTTTTCAGCACCTTACACTTGGAAGTTGGGGCTTAAACTTGGATAAAGGTGTACATAATCCCTCGGTGCACCTCTAGAGACCTTCAAAGTGAAATTATGAGGATTTTGAATTTTTGGCCCTAGGGTTTCTAGGGTTCTGCAATTTTCTGCAGAATCTTGATTTTAGGGCTTCTACAACTCCTTGAAAAAATGTTTCATCTCAACGAGCATTCCTATGAAACTCTCAAAGTTTATTGTTGGTAGTCATAAGCCCAAAAAATCCTAAAAGTTATAGCCTAGCCTAGCCATTAGGTTCTTCAAGTCCAGTTGGTGAGAATTTGTAAAGAAATCTGAAAATATGCAGAACATAACCTTAGTGGAAGATAGGATTGATGGATCAAGCAACTTCAGCTCCTGGAGGTCAAGGCTACAGGTCACCCTTGAAGAAGATGACCTTTTGAGTGCGATGCAAAATACTTTACCAGAAACAGCTACTGATGAAGAGAAGGAAATAAGAAGGGAAGAAGATGTCAAGGCAAGAAAAATACTCATCTACTCAGTAAGAGATCATCTCTTACCTCGTATTTCTAACCTAAACACAGCTTATGAAATGTATGAAGCACTGAAATATATGTTAGAAAGTGACAACACCCTCAGAGCCCTCACCTTAAAGGGCCAACTTCAAAGTACCAAAATGACAAAAGGTGATACAATGGCTACCTTCTTTATGAAGATATCAGAGATCAAAGAACAGCTAGGTGTTATTGGAGAAATCATGTCTGACATAGAACCTGTCTTATCTACTCTCAAAATTCTTCCAAAACACTGGGAACCTTTTCTTCAAAGCATCAGTGGAAGAGAAAATTTACCAAATTTTGATCGTCTATGGATAGACTGTACTCAAGAAGAACTTAGACTCATAAATAGAGGAGTGGAAGACTCCCTCGATGAAAACCATGCTCTTTCACTTTAGACAACGAAAGGAGGAAGATTCAAAAGAAACTTCAGACAAACATTCACAAATAAGAAGACTCCATTAGCTTCAGGTCATAATCAGAGAAGAGATGTTTTATAGATTCAGTGCTTCAGAGGTGACAAATATGGACACTATGCCAGAAATTTTCCAACCAGAAAGGGAGGAAGACAATATGCCTACATTGTTGACATTGAACTAGACCCACCTCAAAAGGATGAAGATAAGAGAGATGAGAAGTATTTCCTCTAAAAAAATAAAGTTGAGCATGACTGCAGATCCAGGTAAAGTGTTTGATTGTTAAGTTTATAGTTGATTTCATTCTTAAACAAGTGAAGGGTATTATATCTAGTGTGGTAGCCCTCATGATTTGGACCATTATCCTTGGTACGAGAGTCCAAAACTTATTGATTGATTATTATAATAGTCAAGAAGATATAAAATATCTAGTAAGCAAGTAAAAGAAGACATCCATCCTTCAAACTTCAAAGAGAGTTACTTGACTCAGAGTGAGTCAAAACAAAATGAAAAGAAGGAAGAGACAACACCTTCTTCCCTTTAAGAAGTTCAAAGGGAGACAAACATTATTCAAGTTGATCTAGTTTCTCCAGTCGATATGCCCAGAGATATTGAAGTAGGGAATATAAGGCCTGAATAGGCTCGAAAAAACTCTGCAAAAGGTAGAGGAACATACAAGTCCCTCAAGGGACATCTCGAGAAAGCAAAAGAGTTTTTCGAGATACCCTTAAACCATGAGCCACTTCATTGATTTTGAGGTTCCCTGTCATGGAGAATTAATAGGAGAAAAGGTATGGCAAGTTGCCATAACAGAAGAATACCAGTATATCTTAAAGAATGAAGTATGAAACATTGTTCTAAGACCAGTAGGGAAGTCTATGGTGACTTCCAAATGGATATATGAAATCAAGCATGCAGTTGATGGAAGTGTCAAGAAATACAAACCGATATCTGTGGCCAGAGGATTCCCACAAATAGAGGGAGTTGTCTATGATGAGACACCTGATCCAGAAGCCGAGTTGTTGGATACAAGCAATATTTAACTTCTGAATTTTTTGGGTAAAATATCTAGGTATGATGCACTACTTCTTGGGACAAGAAGTATGACAGAGGACCGAAGAGATTTTTCTTGAGTCAAGCAAAATATATAGTGAAGATATTCGGTATGACATAAGTGCAAATCCATGCCTACATCGATGAAGATGGATCTGAAGAAAATAAATGATGATGATTCAGAAGATATTGATCCACAACTGATTGGATCACTGATGTTTTTGGTTAACACCAGACTTGATTCATGTTATGCAGTGAATGTGCTTAGTCAATTCATGAGTCATCCAAGACAGACTCACTGGATAGCAGTAAAGCATGTATTGAGATATATATGAGGCACAATTGGACATGGCCTAAGATATGCCTCCAGTGTGGACTTGCATTTGCAAGGATATGTCGATACATATTGGGAAGAAAGTACAGTGGACCGGAAGAGCACACCTGATTGTTGTTTTACCTTGGAGTTTGCCATGGTTTTCTGATGCAGCAGGAAGCAAAGATATGTGGTCTTGAGTACCATAGAAGCAGGGTATATAGCATTGAGTGTGCAAAGCAGTGTGGCTTCATAAGCTTCTGACAGATTTACTTGATCATGAGATGGATTCTATGATTATAACTAGAGCTATGTGAAGCTCTTTGAGAACCCCGTGTTTCATGATAGATCGAAACACATTGAGATAAAATATCATTTTCAGAGACATGATGCAGAGGAAAGAAGTACACGTGCAGTACCTTCCTACACATGAAAAAATTGCAAACATCTTCACCAAACTAGATTGGTGAATAATACCTCTCTAGTTGAGAGGGAATGTTGATGACTAAAACCAAGACAAAGTTCAAGTACTTATGTGTGAGACATGGCTTGAGGGAGAATACCTCCCTAGCTGAGAGGGAGTTTTGATGATTAAAGTTGTGTGAAACATCCTCCACGACACAGACCTGAGAGAGAGCCCCTGAGATGGGTGTGTGGTTCCTATCTGAGACATAAATGGAATGTTGTGTTGGCCTCCTCCTTACAAAGAGTTGAGATGAACTCCACATGATTCTCCTATGTAATGCAGTGAGAAAGAAGATTTGTTGATTTGGATGTGCATGTGGCTTAGCACAGGTGAACGTGTGAAATCCCATGAGCTGGGTGCATCGTTTTGAGACAGAGATGAAACGATGTATTAGCCTCCTCCGATCAGAGAGTTGATATGATGAACTCTAGATGACTCTCATGTGTAATGCAGTGGGAAAGAATATATGTTGAGTTGGACGTGCATGTGGATGAGCACAGGTGAACGTGATCCTAGTGGATGAGCACTAGGGAGTGTGGTTCTCTTGTGAGACGCAATGAGATACAGATGTGGACATCCATGTGGATGTGCCCCTAGTGGCTAAGCACTAGTGGGTGTATGAGATCCATTTCTATATTGTTCAAGAGTCAGACTCACCTATAACCCTAATTGTTATGTAAAGGGTACAGGTCGGTCCCACCTTAATGTAAAAGATAATTAATATGGTAATTATTAATTATATTATAAGATATTGAGGTTGGCCCTGTTGTGCCAATAGACACTATTGTTGACAGGTTCAGTCTAATATAAGTAAAGGTAAATTCCCCATTGAGGAAACATATCACAAGTGCAAGTTTGGAAATTTCAGCAAACACTTGTTCTTGGGAAAAGTGCGCACCTCTCTTGGGTGCTAGGTTTCTAGGGTTTGTGAGCACCCTCTTGTGTTCTAAGTGTTTATGGTGGTGAAGGTATTTCTCTTGAAAAATATAGAAAAGGATTAGTTGGGTTTTCTTCCCTTGTGTAGAAGGGTTTCCCGGGATACTTCTTGTGTACTAGTGCATGGTGTTTCTTCTTGTGATCTTGGTTGCTTCAACAAATTGTTCATGGTTTAAGTAAAATGCTAAAATGGAATGAACTTCATGCTTAAACCTTGCTTATTGAAAAATTAACACTTCTAATATTGTGCTCATTGCCAGAAATATAGAACAGCTTGGTCATGGCTATAAGTAACTCTGTCTCTGGTTCAAACACTTTAAAATTTGATGATGTTGTTGGTGTTATCCTTAGCGAGGAAATGCGACGGAAAAGAACAGGTGAGACATCAGGTAATGCGTTGAACATGGATAACATGGGAAGACAAAAGGATAGAGGAAATGGCTCAGGAAACCATGGGAATTCTAGGAAGGGCAGATCCAAATCCAGAATTGGAAAGATAGAGTGTCAGAATTGTGGAAAGAAAGGACATCTGAAGAAAGACTACAGAGCTCCAAAGAAACAAAGAGATGGACAGCAGGAGAAAAATCAAGAAGCAAATGTAGCAGGTGATGTGTTACAAGATACTTTGATTCTTTCTGTAGATAATATTTCTGAGTCTTGGGTAGTAGATTAAGGGGCTTCATTTAATGCCACACCTCATAGGAAACATTTTCTAGATTATGTTCAAGGTGATTTTGGACAGGTTCATTTGGGTGATCATGCACCATGCAAAATTGTTGGAATGGAAAAAGTAAAAATAAAGAAAATCAATGGAAACCAATGGTTGTTGAAAGAGGTAAGACATGTTCCATATCTAAGGAAAAATATAATTTCAAGAGGGCAGTTGGAAGGTGAAGGTTGTATATCCATATTTATAGATAAGGTGTGGAAGGTCACCAAAGGACCATTGGTAATAGAAAAAGGAGAGAAGGTAGGTACATTGTATTTATGTATTGGTAATATTGACTCTTCTATCTCTTTAGCTTCTACAGGAGTGGATACAACATTATGGCATCATAGGTTTGGAAACATGAGTGAGAAGGGGATGCAGATACTTCACAAAAGAAATTTGTCACCAGATCTTAAACAAATTGATTTGGATTTCTGTGAGCATTGTGTTTATGGAAAACAAAAGAGAGTCGAATTTCTCAGAGTCAGAAAAGAAAAGAAGAGTGAAAGGTTAGAGAGTGTGCATACATATGTATGGGGACCAACTCATGTATCATCTCTTGGTGTCTCTCGTTATTACATTACTTTTATTGATGATGCAACTAGAAAAACTTGGGTTTATTGCATTCGACAAAAATCAGATGTTTTTTATACTTTTAAGAAATGG
>SNQJ01S0110674.1:65628-80570 GCA_010110895.2 Picea sitchensis
CAATATAGTCATTAAGAACTGAACATGTTTCTACATGGTCAAGGTTTAACAATTTTTGTTTGTAATTAATTTCGCAGATTCATGTAAAAAGGTTCATCTGATTCATCATTAGTTGCGATTCAATTGCCTTTATGGATAGGAATCAAAAGAAAGATCCAAATTAAGAAGTTTAAGGTTGAGCCCCAGGTCTAGATATAGTCATTAAGAGCTTGAATATGTTTTTACATGGTTAAGATTTTACAATTTTTATTTGTAATATGTAACTAGCAGTCACATAATTGTGACTGATGAATGTTGAAAGGCATATGAAACTTGTAGACCGCTAAAACGCCTGAGGAAAACGTAGGGACAGGTGAGGAAATTCGTGGTTAATAATCTAAACGTGGTATAATGTTAAACGTTAATCATTTAAACGTGGCAATCATATAGTGCTATAGTAATTTCTTAATATGATTAGGTAAATGTTAAAAAGTAAACACGTTAACGGATGCATTCAAAAATACAAGGAGATTATGAAGAGTAAATCACATTCATTGATTTGGGAGGACGACTAAGAATATTCCAGCATCTTTAATTGTTAGCCATTAGATTAGAATTTTAAATTAAAAGATGATTAATTGTACCCATTGTCAATAGGTATAAGCCTTTCGGCGTAATTAATCTTGCAGATTCATGTAAAGAGGTTTATCTGATTCATCATTAATGGCGATTCAATTGCTTTTATGGATAGAAATAAAAAAAAATTCAAATTAAGAAGTTTAAGGTTAGTAGTGATCGAGAATTTTTTTTTTTAAATTATATATTTTATTTATTTCAATTAAGAAGTTAAACTTAAATGAGAAGGATAACAATCATTCATTCTAACTACTCAAACAACATAATTGAAAAAAACTCCACATATTTAATATCTAATTTTGCATATTCATGTGAAGAAATTTATTTGATTAGCAATTCAATTGCCTTAATAAATAGAATCAAAAGAAAGATCCAAATTAAGAAGTTTAAGGTTAAACCCTCACGTGTAGATTTGGTAGTGACCAAGAAAAAAAAGGTTTAAAGTTGTATATTTTATTTACTTCAATTGAGAAAGGCTCCACATGTTTAATATCTAATAACATAGAGAAATTGAACATTTACTAAATATAATATAAAATAAACATTTTTTGTTATGACGTATATAGTGGGGCATTTGTTATGAGTTTTACAAATATTCAAAGAAATTGTTTATTAATGTAGAGACGAGGAAAGGAATTTGTATTCTCCATGGATTTGATGCATCTAGACATTTAAAAGATACGTGATCAAGATAAATTTAAGATCAACATATTAACTATTTAAAATCAACATGTCTAATTAAGAGAAGATGTGTATTTGGCATTGCTTATATTTTGAAGTGGTTTTGTTTATGAAAATAAATTCTTTTGGTTCAATTGTTGGTGTGGTGTTTAATGGGAAAGAAAATTATAAGAAAGAAAACATATTGTTTATCTTTCATGATTTTTGGGATGACAATGGTCATGAAGATACTTTACCTATCAAAATCTACAATAGGTAAAAAGCTTGCAATATGGATGAATGAAGATATAAGAGAGTGTATGCTTTGATTGCTACTCCTATAAGTGAAAAGGTGAGTCGTCACATCAGATTTATCAAAGATTCTTGGGGAGCTTCGAAGAAGTTGAAAGATTTGTATGATTCACATTTGTAAGTGAAGTTAATTCAACTATTGTTGACACTCTTCAACCGACTAGAGTTGAAGGATAATATTCCCATGGCTCTAGCATCTGAAATTAAAGAAATCATGTACAACATGAAGTGTTTGGTGTGAATATAGACATTGCTTTCATGGCCTTTATGAAGGCCCTCTTCCCCACGTATTCTTTGCTATTTTGAATCACTTCAAGCTTAGTGGCCAACTTAAGTCCTTCAATTTTGACTATTTGGTGGAGAAAATTGTAGAACATGAGAAAGCTTTCGGGAAGATAGTTTACCCCACTATAATCAATCACGTGATTCTTCTAGAGGAGAAGGTAATAAGAGAGGATGTGGAAATAAGTATTTCAGAGGCAAGGGGGTTAGGCATAATCAAAAGGTGACAGATTTAATCGTCACTATGTTCGTTGTGGCAAGAATGAACATGATACAATGACATGTAGGATCCCATGGAAGAAGATCAAGAATAATAGGAACAATAGAAAGACAGGTAAAACGCTCGAACTTGCTCATTTTGTTATTGCTCATTGTAATATTGGCATAAATAAATATTTGCTTAAAACTTCTTTTGCTTCTTGAAGAGATGCATGGTTTCTTAACATTGGTGCTACTTGCCACATGACTTATCAGAGAGACCTTTTTGAGGAATTGAATGACAATGTAGAAGGTCTAATGTACTTTGAAAATAGATCTAATCTCAAACCTTACGGGAATTGACACCATCAAGCTCAAATTGCTTGGATTCTTGAATTTTTTTTGCATGCTATTCTCTATCTTCCTGAGTTGTGGAGGGACTTGTTGTCTCTTGTGCACATTCAATAATGAGGACATACTTTTCACATGTTTGATGAAAAAGTTGAAATAAGGAGGTCTTACGACAACATGGTCATCATGATAGGATGGGAGGATGAAAGATCATTGAAGCTAAAAGGAACATCTACACGGGTACAAAATTTTGCATACCTCTTTCACCATGATGAATGTACATTGTCACCTAGCCTCTTGTGGCATGTTGGATTTGGGCATACTCTTTGCAAGTTGAAGAAAAATGGAATTTTGGTTTGCCTACCTGTCCAAAGAATTTAAATCAACGTGATGCATATATCCTTGGTAAACACAAGCAACAACATTTTTATGATTCCACTTTGAGAGCATGTAGAACACTAAAGTTGATGCACTTTGATTTGTGTGGTCCCATGCATGTTGCATATGCCTTTGGTAGTAAATATATCACGATTTTTATTGATCATTACACTAGGATGTGTTGGAGTTTATTTGTTGAAACATAAATCTCAAGCATTTGAAACATTTAAAAATTTTCATGTATGGATTGAAAATGAAGCACAATTTCATAGTGACACTCTTCGTATTGATAATGGAGGGGGGTATACTTTTAATGAGCTTGAAAGCTATCTTCGTGAACATGAGATTAAGCATCAAACCATTATTCCATACAATCCTCAACATAGTGGTGTAGCAAAAAAAATGAACAAGACACTCTTGAATATGGTACATTCCATGCTATTTTTCAAGAATGCGGAGTTGATGTTTTGGATTGATGCAGTTTTATGTGCAGTGTATTTGAGACACATAACTCTATTTCATGTTCTTGGGAACAATACTCCTTATGAAATGTGGTATGATCACATTTCTTAATTCCTAAAGAGCAAAGAAACAAACTAGGTTCAAGGAGGCGAAAGTGCATCTTTTTGGGGTACTCAAATACTTTCAAGGCATACCGTCTTTACGATGAGGTAAATAAAAAGTTCATTCTTTCAAGAGATGTGATTTTCCTTGAATCCACTAAAAATGACAAGATTGTTGAGCGACAACTTGATCATCTTGATAGATTTATCCATGTAAAGACATATTATGAGTTTGATAAAGAGATCCCACATCTTAAAGGGGGGATCCTTATATTGGGATCAATATTTGAAATCTTCTTTTGAAGTCCCATCTCTCTTTCATGTAAAATATCTAGTCACTTCATCAGAACATGAGGTTTAATTGGATGATGTGATTGAGAGGATTGAAAGGTTGAATCTTGATGGAAATGTAGGACCATCTCAATCAATTGAGCCACCTAGACCATCATAGAAATTTTCAGAGTGGGTCATAAAGGCACTTGAAAGTGTTCATCCTGATGAGGTTGGAAAGACAAGAACCAAAAGTTTAGCAAGACAAGACGATGGAGGTGATGTGGATGATTTATATTTAGGTGACGTCAAAATGATATGGAAGTTTCATATGATTTTGAATTGAATTTATTTACTAACTTTGAACCAACTTCCTTTGAAGAAGTTGTTTTTATGATGAGTGGAAAGAAGCTATGTAGAGGGAGTATGATGTTCTTCTTATCAAGAATCAAACATGGAAGTGGGTGGATCCTCCATTTGGAACCAAACCAACTCGTTGCAAATGTAACTACAAGAACAAGTACAAATCACATGGCTCACTTGTTAAGCATAAGGCGAAGCTTGTGGTGAAATGATATGCACATAAATAAGACATAGACCATGAGTAGATCTTTTCCCCCATAGAAAAATGGGCTACCATTTGTATTTTGTTGGCTTTGGAAGCACATAATAGGTGGAAGATTCATCACATGGATTTGAAGACAACTTTCTTAAATGGAGATTTGAAAGAGAATGTCTACATGTCTCAACCAGAAGGATTTGTTGTGAAGGGTTAAGAACACAAGGTATGCAAGCTCATGAAGTCTTTGTATGGCTTAAAGAAAATACCTTGTGCATGGTATGAAAAACTAACTAAGCATATTTTGAAGATCAATTTCAAGCACTTTAACCTTGTTTATGCAATTTTGTTTGTTAAAAAGTGATAAAACTATTGTATATCTTGTGGTGTATGCAGATGATCTTTTGATAATAGGGAACAATGCAACATATATTGTATGCATAAAAAAATAATTGAAGAAGGGTTTTGAGATGAAAAACGTGAGACATCTTCACTATTACTTGGGTATTGAAGTAACTCAGAGTCCAAGGTATATATTTATCTCCCAAAAGAAGTACATTGGAGAGTTGTTGAATAAATTTGGCATGATGGGGAGTTTCATCTACCTTACCACTACTAGACCAAGTATTCATTTTTAGTTGGAATCCTTTCTAGGTTCATGCAAAAACCTTGAGAAGGACATCGATGTATTGGAAAGAGAGTTCCAAGGTACTTGAAGGGAACTCAAGACTTTGGGCTTAAATACTCTAAAGTGAAGGACTTCAAACTAGTTGGATATATAGATTCAGACTTTGATGGAGATAAGGATAATGGGGTGTCTACTTCAGGATATCTCATGAGTCTTGGATCAACAACTATCTTTTGGAGATCACACAAACAATTCGTTCTAGTAGATTCCATTATAAAGACAGAGTATGTGGCTACTATAGAGGCAACATAGGAGGTTGTGTGGCTCAAGAAAATACTAAAGGATTTGCAGGAGAAACAGGTGAATGCTACTCCACTTTTGATTAACAACATTTTTGCAATCAAGTTGGCCAAGAATCTTAGATTCCATGATCAAACAAAGCAGATCAACATGAAGTACCCCCTGATTCGACATCATGTAGAGGCCAAGACCATTCATTTGATACATTGTTCCACAAGTGAGTGAATTGTAGACATGTTCACCAAAGCACCTAGACAAGAAAAGTTTAAAAAGTTTAGAAAGATGCTTGGAATCACAAATTGCCATTTGGATTAAGGGAGGAATGTTAGATACATAATCCTAGAGATTATGATGTATTGTAATTATTATTATTATTTATTTTGGAAAATAACGAAAAGTCATAGGTGAACAGGAATAATCATTAGAACTCTTGGAAGATGAAATCAAATATTATATTTCAATGTATTTATAAGTCACTTACATTAATAAAATTCACTCAAGCTTGGAGTTATTCAAGGCCTGTCAACTTTAAGATTTAAAAATGCGATGATTAAAGATTTTAAGATATTGATTTAATTAAAAGAAAGAATGCATGCACATCTAGTTCACTTTAATAGGTCAAGGCATTTAAAAAAACATTCAAAGTGAGAATTAAATCAAGGTGGAGAGGGTNTAAGATTTAAAAATGCGATGATTAAAGATTTTAAGATATTGATTTAATTAAAAGAAAGAATGCATGCACATCTAGTTCACTTTAATAGGTCAAGGCATTTAAAAAAACATTCAAAGTGAGAATTAAATCAAGGTGGAGAGGGTAACAACTTTTCTTCACAACCACTTGAGTTATAGCCAATTAAAAATTACTTTATATATATATATAATTTTTTTTTTCTTAGAAAAAAGCGTAAATTTTATTTCATTCGGAGAGAAAATAAATTCACATTATGTAGAATACTTGCTGCTCTGTATTTGTCGCCACCAGGTGAACAAAAAGTGTACCAAAATGTACCAAAAAGTAAGCTCCACTTAGGGAGTAAATACACCAGCCATACATACTGCCAAAATACTTCACAGAAGCTTACCCGACTATATATATATATATAGGGATGACATCAAAATAATGGACCAATCGAAATTGAAGACTTTGCAACGGATTATGTCCTAGTTATCCAACTTCCGACAACCGAAGAACCTTTGTCACAACCAATATTCAAAGACACTGAAGCAAGTACTGGGAATCAAGTGATTTTGCTAGGATGGAATGAGCTATTATTGAAATTAAGGAATGAATATTATCCAGGGATTGTTCCCCATAGTGATTCAACGGTTAGAGAAGTAGATGATAGAGTTTTCATGAACATTAGGATGTCTCATTTGCATTTTGTGGCAGCCAGGGCACTGGTTTCCCCCCGTTTTGAAGCAATCAAATGGATTATAGATCATACCATTCTGAACAATAACATGTTTGTAAATGCAATGGAGAATTGTCTAGGCTCTTTCTTAGCAAAGCATTTTTAGAAAAAAAAATAATTTCAAAAATTGAAATCATGTTGGTTACTTCTTTTGTGCATGACTTTTATGATAAGAATGATGTCGGAAAGATCATATTTAGTTGGTGGAAGGAAGATAAGAAATTCGTGAACATAGCTAGTGGATGACACACAATTACCAATTTGAGAGAACCATACATCTACTTGATGGTTTTTATATGTAGATTATATGGGAAAAATGTATGTTCAATATTTTTAGATGCATACTCCCTTTGGCATATACAATGACTACAACATGAAAACTATTTAATTGGTTTGACATCTTGTCTAATAAGTTTGGTATTATGGTTGAACGGGTTCACAAGGCGAAATTGACACCTAGTATAGTTCCCACCTTTTATATGGCCTCTTACTTGTTGGATGTTGTGTGTGCTACAAACCTATTTTCAAGACTAAATCTCAGTTGGCATAGTTTGGAATCCCCGGTTCATGTATACTTTCAGATCATGTGGGAGAACAAGTACAAGAAGAGATATACATAGAAATATGTGATAATTTCTTAGCATGGTTATATGCCATCATTTTTTGAGAAGAATGTCCCAGATTGATCGTTGGCGCTAAGAAATTGGTGAATTGTATCGATAATTGGTACATTCAAGAGGGTTTCACTTATATAAGGATTTTCGGTGCAACTACATCACCTTATCTTTTGTTGAAATATGTACCAGACCGGTTGGTTATGGGGTAGATCACTTATCAAACGATGTATCAAAGGTTTGATGCTTCATTTCTAAAGGAGATAAATAATAAAATGTTTATACCTTATGGTTTCAGACTAGGACACTATTTCATCAAAGATCCGAAGCATGCCAGGTAAGAAGCATCTAGTCATTTGGAATATTGGTTCTTATTAGGACAATTCAGAAGACATTGCACAAAGGGAATGGTTGCCAAACATTGTGATTTAGTAAAAATATGGTGAAATTGCTCTATCGAATGAAACTGGTAGAGAGAGATGGTTTGTATGTAGCCTGGTCTTATAGTCATGATAAGTGGGAAGGCAAGTTATTCCTCTAAGATGCTCGTGATTAGGATGAATTATTACAAAGAATGAATAATCCTCATATAATAATTTTTAAAACTCAGTCCCTAGATGAACGATTAGTTGATATATAAAGAGGATTAGCTATCGAGAGAGATCATAAAGAATCCCAAGAAGACCGAATATTGAAATAAATTAGATTGAAAGAGGAGGCATAGTTAAACACTGTCTAAAATGCATAGTTGAGATTACAACAAGAAAAAGAATACTAAAGGAAACAAGAACAAGAGTTAAATAAAAAGCAAGAAGAGGAGGTTGTCTAGCAAGAGCTAGAAGCCAAAAGGAATGTTTCCGAGGAAAAAAAGAGGAAGAGGGATTTGTAGAGTCATAGAGAAAAATAAAGGTTAGAGAAAGAAGAAGAAGAAGAAGAGAAAAAGAGGGATAAATAAGAAGAAAAAGCCAAAGGGAAACATGGGTTAGTTTCAAAGGAACATGGTGTTCCACAACATACACAAGGCGAGTAATCATAGCAACGACTCGCAGGCATATCTAAAGAAGTGATTGACTTGACCAATGCTAGTGAAGATATTCCTAAGTCGGATAGAAATAGGAAGAGGATAAAGGGGTTGAGGATAAACATGAGGGAGATACCTCTGGGATGGATGCTACGGTTGAACATATTTCCCACAAGATTTCTAACTAGGCCTAGAAGTTGAAAGAGAGTCAAACGATTGATCAAGGGAAGGAGCCTGAGATGGAGCATTTTCACATCCTTGGTAGCCTAGGAAATATTTTATCATGGGGTGATCGACAAATACTAGACCTCGCGGAGAAGATTGTTGATTTGGAATCCATTGCATACAATCATAGAGGGCAAGCCATTGTCAAAATAACATAGAAAAGGAAAATAATAGATATAGACAATGCAATAATCTACACTACAAAGGAGCCTTTTCTAGACACTAAGAGAGAAAAGCTCAACGAACTCTTATCTGTTGGAGTAGCGATCTCTTATGCTACCATTGGAAAGGTCAAGGCTGATGAACGCAAAATTGAGAATATGAGAAAGGAGTTGGATTTCCTGAGAAATCATGTAAGTTACTATAAAGGATCCCTTGATATTATAGCCAAATTTGTAGAAGATATTCTTGAAGAAGAAAGTGAACATGAACATGTAAGAATGAGTTTCATTGCCAAGATAGTTGAGCTTCAAGAGGAAACTTTACATATATTAGTAGTATACAAAGAAATCATGAAATGGAATGAGAGACATGCTAAAAGGTAGGACTAGATTGAACATATAAAGGAAATTCAGAAGGTTCATGGAGAGGAAGATCACGACATCATGATTTTAACAGAAGAAGGGATTGCCCAAATACAAAATTCATTGCAGTATTGCAAAGAATCGTCTATAGTTTGAAAGGATCAAACACATGAAGAATGGACATCATATATGGAATTGTGGTAGTTTGTAAATGACACCATGGTTGACATACAATTAACTAGTTTTGGCCAACCAATAAATTTTTGGCCAATAGATGAAGTTGTGTTACATTTCAAGAAGGTGGCAAGAAGGCACGAAGATGAGGTCAAAGGGATTACATTAATAAAATGTGACCACGTACATAAGCCACTGGTTAAGGAAACTAGAATTTTTAGTAAACTGGAATCTATGATTCCAAAAATAGAAAATCACATTTGATAATTCAAGCATGAGAAAGAAAGTCTAAGTTTACCCATGGATCAACACACCTTCCCTTATCAATGGTTCTACAAAGAAGTGTTCGAACAATGGGTTAGTTACGATGCTGAACATGCAATGACCCAGTCACTCGGATTACAGAGTTATGATGCCAAACATGCAATGGCCAAAACTCCCAAACATGCAGCGACCGAAACTCTCAAATCATTGGGGTCATAAAACATGCAATCTTTTTACTATTTACATTTTTGTTTTATACTATTTTTAAGTTATAATTGGGACTATAAATGGAGGACATCGATTGCAAATGACTTTTGAATCAAAGGTGAATTTTTGAAAAACTACAACGAAGAATATTTCAAAGCTAATTTGATAAACTCTGATTGGAGCAAAGACATCTCTTTTTGGTTTGCCAAGGAATTTCTGTCATTTATTCTTTGACGTGGATTAATCTATTGATGTTTAAATGTCTCAGTCATCTAGTAAGAATTTCAATTGTTGATAAGTTATCTTACATCTTTGAATGGATTTTTGTTATTCTTGGTAAAATGTTTTTTTGGTTATTCTTAGTTGAAATATTGTTTAATTAATTATGAGTATTTTATTTTCATTTCTTTTAACTTTATGATATTTATAAATCCTAAATGTTATTATGTAGTAGAAAGATCTTGGAGGAATTACTTACAAAAATATCACAAACTGCTTTTTGTATTTATTTACTATTTTTATAGGTTATCCATCAAGACAAATCTTTTTTAAATATTTTAGATTAGTTTACTTTATGCAGTCATTTTATAAAATTGAAAAATGTAAAAAGAGAAAGGAAAATTTTTAATGCCCATCAAACGATTTCCATATCATTAACCGAGAGGATTATTCCACACCAAATAGGGAGGAGTCTAATTCGACCTTGTCCTTGGGTCTAATCCCCATTGTTGAGTTTTGGGAATCCACCCCCCTCAACAAGGTGTTCATTATAAATATTGAA
Organism: Picea sitchensis; assembly: GCA_010110895.2. Taxonomy (NCBI): domain Eukaryota; kingdom Viridiplantae; phylum Streptophyta; class Pinopsida; order Pinales; family Pinaceae; genus Picea; species Picea sitchensis. Next base: position 75,967 of record SNQJ01S0110674.1, read on the forward strand.
TTCAAAGCCCTTGGCATAGCCTAGTCCTAAAAAATGAAGAAAACAATGTGTTGTTATTTAGACAAGGTGAGCTCCCCTAGGAATTGCACCAATTTTCTACCTTCATGCTACAAAGAAAATAAACCATGCTCAAACAACATGGCTCTATCTAGTATTCAACACTCTTTCATTACATGGAAATTAATCCAAATGAACCATAATTTAGGAGAGTCTTCGCAATGAAATATTTTGTGTCATATAGTATGACTTTGGCCTTGAGATCATTCCATGCCATCTTTTCTTTTAGTGATATATGAGCAGAGAATAAACCTTCATTTTCCTATTCAATTTCAACCTTATTGAAATCACCACAAAATGACCAACTTGCCTTATGCATCTCCATGATCAACTAGTCCCATAAGGTTGTCCTTTCATTTGCATCATTTGGAGCATAGATATTTTATAGGCCAAACACATGGCTTTCAAAATTAAACAATGTCCAATAACACAATTTAAGGGATCGATCCCATGTTGGAAATTGTTTCTTCCAACAAGTTCGTAAAAATTAGAGTTACAACATTGTTGTTACCTTCACCATGGTTATTAAAAAAAATGTTTCGACCAAATTACCCAAAGGGTGGAGTCAATGATAAAATCATGAACTTTAACTTGCAAACAAATAACATCAATATCTAAAACTACATTTCTAATTTTGCAGGCCATGGATTTCCGACAAAGGTACATAAGGACCCATACATTCCAATATATTACCTTCATTGCAAATTGGTGGCAATCCATCATCTCTAGTGTCGTTCAAAATGGTTTTTGAGAAGACAACATTCAAACACTCTCATAAGGATAAATCGAGAGGATGGTTGTAATGCAACTTGAGTATTTAAAACCCCTTTTATGTTCTCTTAAACCCTTTTGGTTTCCTTGTAAAAAGTGCAACGTGGGAGAGGGTAGGAAACCAGTTTAGAGTCAATGCATTATCAAAGTGTCTTCTTGTCCTCAAACTTATTATATTTTTGTTGTTTTTAAGATGATATGATTTTTCCCTTTCTCCCTAGACGAAAATAAAAATAAATCAACATATTGAGAGAAATCAAAATAAATCAACTTATCTAAAGCTCAAAATTGTAGTGACATTGACTAAACACACATCCATATAATTTTATATGTTTTCCATTTTTATAATTTCCTTCCATAAGGTAAGATTGAATAAAGAAACAAAATATTTCAGAGAAATTAATGCAAATAATAATGGACCAAATCTCACAATTTTATTTTAGACACAAATTGTTGCTTGCAATTATGTACATGTAATAATGGACTTATGACAACCTTTCGTGGGAGGTTGCATCGATTCTTTTTTTCCCTGTAATAAGTCACCGACAGTCCACCCGAATGGACGCTAATGGTCGGCCACAATGCAAACACGCCTAACCCCGGCGGACCCAAAGAGTTGAACCCACGACCTCATGATAGAGGGCCAAAGGCTTGGCAACAGGGGATCCAACCAACTGGGCTACCCAACGGGGATAGGTTGCATTGATTCTACTCACAAATCACCTCGACATTTCTAATACCATACAAAAGTTGAAATTTAAATGAAAACAAAAAAATGGAGTAATAGTTCTTGATTGAAAAATGGGAACATGGAGCCCTTTCAATTGACATAATATTTCTACAATTTCTTAAGCAATTAGAATAGACAGATTTAATAGAAAAACATTATGTTGTTTATTGAGTAATTCAAATCCCTTGAGAGTATTCATGGTATCATTGGTGTCGTTAGATCCTCTAGAATACAACAAATGGAAATGAAATTGAGATATTCTCTCATTGACTTAGCAAATCTTTTGTGTACATTGTACTCCCTTCTTTTTGTCTCTCCATCTCTTCACATTTTTATTGTGACTTAGAAGAATCATGATTAAAAATTACAAAACTACTTTTATAATAATAATAATTGTTGGTCCTAAAGTTTGCACCTCACTACTAAAGGGCAAAGCTAGGCCACCTCAACTTTAGAATGGTTGATTTTAATTTTTTTGTTGGTCAGTTAGAGGGTTGGTTCTACCAAGACAAGAGCATGGCTGGGGTTGAAAAAATGATATGGATGAGGGTCCTCCTTGGCTGGTGGCACACAAATGACAGATAAGTGAAACAATAAAAACAAAGGTAAACAACAAACCACTTAATGAATAATCCGTTGTGAGAAGTTTAATATCTAAAATATCATTTCAAGACATTAAACATGTATCAAAAACACAATTGCTCCCATAGGTTGCCATACAAACAAATCTTCACCAAGCATTAACTATTTTCATAGGTTGCATATCAATAAACATGAGTTATACAATAGCTGAAGGAAATGAAATGTACTTTGCTCAAATAAAAAACTGCATTCAAGATAAGATAAAAAACACATGAAGATTTGAACGAAACATTGTCATCAAGAGTATATTCACCAGGTAGAGAGATTTAATCCATGCATAGAACGAGTCCAACCAGTCTGATGTATTGCTATCATTTCCCAAAAATTGAACCCTCAAAACATACAAAAAATGCATATTTATCAGAGTTGCAGAGGCTCTCATCCATCTGGGACTGAGACTTAACTCTACATTAACAATTGTAGAACGACTAATTAGCTTGACTAAAACATTACTAGAATACAACAATGTATTCTTCACACTTGACTTAATAAAAAAGAGTGGCTCTTATCACACATAGAAGACCACTTATTATGCTTTAAACTAAACAGAGTCTTGAATTGAATAATTGAAAACTGACACTAGCGATGAAACTGGACTGATGCGAGTGATGGAATGAACTGAGACTGTGGAAGAAACTGATTCGAAGTGATAGCTCACTGATTTTTGCATTGATCATGGCGTGCACACACGTTGTTGGAGGCCACTGAAGACAACTAGATGTGCAACGTGAAAATCTCCCGGAGTAATGTGGTGACTTGACGTCATATAAGCACGTGATTTGTGGAAGTTGTCGAGGGTGGTTTGGATCCACACCGCTCCGACTCTCGCAATCCACCACCAATTGCCACGTACCTCATAAGCTATACCATGGTTTCAATTGCGGGACCGCTCTGGAAAATTAATGTTTGATCATTTTCCGTCCCCGCAATGAAGTGTGGTCGTCAATCTTGTTGCAATCTATGATTTGGGTGACCCTGCTACTTTAACGCCCTTGCTAAAGTTCTATCCGCCTGTCATATTAGAACTCCTCTATCTAATTTAGCGATGATGCCAATTTAGACGTAAAGTTTGTATAACTCCCGGAGTAGTATGGGCCTAGAGTGACGTGGCGGCCTGAAATGAATGCCATGTGTCCTGACGTATGAGTGCCATGTGTCTCAGGTGAATGAGTGCCACATGTCTCCGAGACTTCGGGCTTTAGGAGTTTATGAATGTTGTTATTGGAAATCTCCCGAAGTAGTACATGCCTGGTTGACGTGGCAGTCTCTCGTCACTTCGGAAGATATTCCTTTCTTACCTGCTGCAAAGATCAACGGTTCTTGTTGATTTGAGATCAACGGTCCACAATTACTTCGGGAGTTCAGGCTTCAGGCCTTTTCAATGCATAGTTCTTACAATCCTCTGGAGTGTCGTATCTTCGAAGTGAGAGATCTGCCTCCATGTGTCCTCTTGTTTTGGACAGCCGAGATTCACTTCGAGTGTTCGGGCTTCGAGAGTTTTCTTCTGCTTGCTCGGGCAATCCTCCGAAGTGCCATATTTCCGAAGTGTTAGATCTGCTTGCACATGGCCTCTTGATTTGGATGACCGAGATTTACTTCGGAACTTCAGGTAATTCTTGCTCCAGTGCTTCGCTCCGCAAACCTTCCGGAGTGCTAAGTCTCCGAAGTGAAAAATCCGACGCCGCGTGTTCTCGTTGATGGACAGTCCAGATGAACTTTGGGCTTTGGGCCTTCGGGAGTCCTTTACTCACTCAACTTCTGCTTGTTTCCTCCTGGAGTATGAGATCGCCTGATATGTGTCCCTTGCTTGAAGATCAACGACCATGAGTGATTGCAGAGACTCAACTCGCTCACTCTTTAATTTCGTTCCCAATCTCCGCAAAGCGAAGATGCTCGTCTGTAGTGGGATTGATATCCATCATTGATATGTTGATTTAGAAATATCAACGATCTTGAGCAATTGCAGGCTCACAACTTGCACAAAATTTAATTTGTTTCCCGATCCCCGCAATGCCTCCCCACCGTTGATCTCTCTCCAATGAGATCTAACAGTCGTGACTTAATCTTTGCTTGATTCTGACGACTGAAAATTAAACCCGTTTGTTTGCTTGTATTTCAAGCCTGATATAGATTGCTCTGAATGATGCATTTTTTCTCATGGTTGTTTACTGTGCATTCAAAGGAATTGGAGGACCTGGATGTCTCATGTACACAGAAAAGGCTTGGTGGGCTTGCTGCATGTTCAATTAGTGGCAAACATGATGACAAGTATTTCAAACTCAAACCAGACATGCACTTATCTTTCAAGGAAAACAAAAATAATTCAGCGCAAAGAATCAGTCAAACAATCTAATAAGAAAAACCAAATCATTGAACAAATAGGAAACCAACTTTATCAACCAAA
>SNQJ01S0110675.1:8551-25765 GCA_010110895.2 Picea sitchensis
GAGAGAGAGAGAGAGAGAGAGATTCCTACTCAAAATATAAAATAGAAAAATGACTCTTTCTACCTTCTATTTATTTGTTGTATGTGTTTAAATTTTTTATCGTTAAATGAGTAGTTTCTAATCATAACACACATATGAAACAATCTTGTCAATATTAATTTATTATCCAAATAAATGTGTCACATGAAACTAAGAATACCAAATGCTTTGAATACCAACAAATATTTTATTAAACATGGAATTATGACGATACCAAGATAACATGTTACAAGATACCAAGATAATATGTTGTTTCACGAAAGAATTCCAGCAATAATTAAAATAAAAATAATTATAGTTGCACTATTGTCTATGATAATGGAAGGATTGGGATGGTGGATCACATACTACTTTCAGGCCCGCCTATCCAAGGATTTGGTGATGGAATTGAGTGCTCAATTGGGTGGTTTGAGATGAATGTCTTGTGATGCAGTATTGATTAACCACCCCAAATCACAATAGTGGGTAGTCTGGTGGTGTAGTACTTGACATTATGATCCCCCATAATGACTTTGGACTACTTGAATGTTGATCAAATGATGATAATAGTTTCCTTCTATTTTTTGGAGTTTGTTGTAGGGGATAGTCGACCCCTCCAACTAGACCCTCTAGTTGACTACTCAAGTCGATAGTAGTAGTCTGTTAGGAAAGTAGATTAAATAGTTAGAGTCAACTGACCGAATAATTAGAAAATGTAACCGAGTAGTAATTGTACATCACACACACACACACATGCATGAGTATGTAATGGAAATATAGAGATTGTTATGAATATAATTAAATTCTTTGATGGTTATGTCACCTTTTTGTATGTCTAAATGTATGTCTATATTTTCTTCTACATGATGTTGCAGTGTTTATTTTCTATGTAAGGATCTACCAATAACCATCTCATAATTTCCCTCAGACTACAACATTGGTTCCATTGTAGGTAGCTATGAACACGGGTGTGCATAACAAATGGCACATAGATGTTAACATTGGAAGACATACGCAAACGGTGGAAGTGTAAAATTACCAATTATATAAAAAATTGTCCAAGAAGAAATTAGCTGACACTAACATAAGCACTCACTCACTTATTTTCATATACGAATGAACGATTCTTAGAATCCTTTCCAGAGGAGTTGTATGAATATCTCATCCAATCTAAGGTGTAGTCTCACCCCCGATGAACAATTGATGCATAAAATCATAAATAGAGGAATAACACACCTAAAGGAGTGGTTCAAGAGGATCATTCAAGACTACATTGAAGAAAAATAAATTGAAGATAACGAGTTAATCCAAACCATCAAAAATAAATTGTATACATAAATTCATGATGGGTTTCTTTGCATTGTTATATCATCACTTCTCAAGTTCCTCTTATAAAAATGAGTCAATGAAATCATTGAGTATCGACACCTTCTGAAAAACCCTCCACCAAAATCTAATTGGAAAGAGAAACAAGATGAGTGGGAATGATTCTTGGAATCTAACTACAAAGACACCAAAGAATCTTAGGAATAATTATTAAAAAAATGAGCATAAAATAAATGGTCAACAGTGTCGACCGTGAGTAATTTGGGTCGGTGTCGATGGGTTGGATGATACTTGAGATGGTATAAAGTCAAATTCAAAGTCAAAGAACACCCAAGTAAAAAATTTCAGAAGTCAATAGGAAGATAATTGAATCAAATGTGAAGTCTAAATTTCAAATGTAGACCCATAAACCCTTGATGAATATACAAAAACTAGAGCAGGACAAGAGACAAAAGACGTGAGGAGAGTTGCGAAATGAGAGGGATCCCATGAAATCTCATAGAAAATATACTCAAGAGCTTCAAATCACTGGAGAATCCCTTGAGAGTGCCCCAATGGCTCCTGGGAGGAGTAGAATCTTGTAATTGAGCATGGTAGTCAAGGCTCCAAACAATAAATTCACCAAGTCGATATGGATATTGACAATTCAATACTTGTGGTTTAACTTTCCCCTGCAAGAATTCCTCGCCCACATATAGCATACTTCCTCCAATAAATACTTCATGTGGATACAAAATCACCAAGGGTGTGGTGTCGAACTGATAGAATTGGTCAAATAAGAGATACGATGCTTATTGAAGCACAAGAAATTAGATAAGAAGATATACTTCTTCACACAAGATACCTCATGGACTCTACCTCCTTACCAAATCTATGATTGGATGATTCAAATTAAATAAACAGTGAAAATGAATCGACATGACCCTTCAAAGGATGATTCGTTGATTATATAGACAAATTTTGTTAGGCAGATATTCCAAATCCAAGAAACAAATAAGTGCAGTTAGAAATTGAATACATCCCATCTTAAAACCAACAACATATTGTACCAGTCGAGTTGAATATTAATATTTTGACTCAAGAAAATAATTTGACTTCTCAGTCGTCTTCGACCCAAACTCTTGTAACATTTTCATCCTCGAAGAGATATAAGAAAACAACAATGGGTCTCAATCACATTCCGATCTATGAAGGAGGAAAGGATCCCAAAATATAGTGGTTTGTGTGTGAGAAATTATAGGACGCAACAAACATAACTTATTAGGATACAAAAAATGACACAATTTGTTGCCACACTTCAAGATAGAAATATTACTTGGTTTATGACTTATACAGACAATCAACAATGCTCGAAGTCAGATATCAAGAAAAATTTCCTCAAATGATTCAAAACATAAGACATCAACCACCTCGCGACACAAAAATTGAATGAAATCAAGCAGAATCTAGGTGAAGCTTTTCAAGAAACGTTTAAACACCTTTTGAGTTAAAATCCTTATGGAACTGATGAAATATTGCTTGTACAATTGTACATAGTAGGCCTATTCCAAATATTAGAGTACCACTATGTATGTATGATCTCTCAACATGTGAAGAAAGTTTCAAAAAAGCACAACAAATAGAAATGGATGATGAAGGCGCTTCGACTTCATCATTTATCGAAAAACAACTAAAAGAAAAAATTGTGAATCTTACTAATCCTTCTTTGAACTTGTAGAGATGATTTTAAGGATGAAAATTTATTTTGAAATGTAGAAACCTTGGCAAATCTTACTAATCCTTCATATGCCAACTATAAAATGTTTGGCAATATTTTTGTAAAAATATTCAAATTCATAAGGATTTTATATAGTTTGTATAACATTTTGGCAATTTTTAGGGTAAAATAATTTTATCCTATAGAATTTGGGCAAATCATTTTTAGAATAATGAATATTTTTTTTTGAAACCCTTGGAAAATTATCTGATGAGTGAAATTTAGCCCCTAAAATCATCCATGTCAATATATTACACACAGTGCCAAAACAATATATTTTGAGTTCAAAGAATCTCCATGTAGTAACACACTTGGTAGATGGAAAAGATATTTTTACATAAATGCCAAATCGATAAAGGGGAGGCCAAAATACATACTCAGACCCAAAATCTGAAAAAAAAATAATGGGGAAAGCAATGAAATTATTTAGAAATATTGATCAGGAAAAAACCAACAAGGGAGGACATTAGAATATCTCATAAACTATGCTAGATGAATTTCTTCAATTATTCAAAGAGAAATAGTCATTTGGTCGATTGATAAACCTACTGATCATTTTGAGATAATATAAATAATATTCAAGACCATTCAAAATTCTTCGGAAGCTTTTGCAGGTAAGACAAACAAATGACTTTGACCCACAAGTCGACCTTGAAATTGATGGAAATTGAATCAAACAAGTTGTATTCAACTTTGGATCCCAAGAAAATATCCTTCCAAGGGAAATGTGGGTTCGAATTCGGAAACACCTTCTTCATGCTACAATGAATTTTTTGAAGTTACTAAATCAAAAGTTTATTGAGCCAATTGGCATGCCGAAAAGAATAATAAAATCTATAATGGGAATCCCGACGAGTTTCAACTTTGAATTAATCAATCTAGTTGAAGGATGTCCTTAATACCCTACATTTTTTGAACCTTGGGTCCAAAACATGAGGGCCACAATTTCCCTGGAAAGAGATAGAATCAAATTGAAAGGAAGTGGAAAAAAATTCATAATCCCCCTCAACCCAAAGGAAGGTAAACCTTGGGTCGAGACATGGGATGAAGCACATGAATCCCATCAACTATATCAAGTCATGAATGAGAAGAAGGATAACATAGAACCCAACATTGAAGGGGAAATATTACTTGTATCTCCATTGTCAATAGGATAAAATTTAGATATAGAATTATACAATTGGAAAATGGAAAATTATGAATCCCGAGTCGGTTGATAGAAGTGATACCAATAACAAGATCCAAATCATGCTTCTCAGTACAAGAAGTACCTATGATGTTCGAAAGAAAGTTAAGGCAAACACCAACACTAATTCAGATGCATTCACAAACAAAGAAACATCTTTTGTTCAACAAAAGGAACTCTCCATCGATGCATGTTGACGAGGTTTCCAAGTCAGTAAGTGAACAAGGGAGAGTACAAAGTATAGTTGAATTATTCCCAATTTAAGAAACCCAATGGCGGGAGACACATGTGCCTTGACTGAAAATGTGGAAAACTTCCACCCTTTACATTGCGAAAATATTTGGTGGGAAAAAACTATCACCAAATATTTACATCCTGACTTTTAAACCTAGGTTCGACCCAAATTCTCACATCCAACAATGTGAGAAAGAATGGATGAAATCGGGCTATAGGGATGAGAGAGTGTGGAAACATATGTTTCCAAACACATTGGATGACATACCCCACAAGGGGTATACAATTGAAGAAGTGAGTGGACAAACATTCAACTAAAACGAAATAAAAATAACTTCCTTAAAGACTTTGAATTCAAACTTGAAGAAGGGATGCTACATGAAGAAACAAGAGAGATAAAAAACATTTTATAAAAACAAATTCCCTAGAAGATTCAGAAAAAAGTAAAATCTAAAGTCAACATGGGCTCAACTTCGACTTGTAATTTAATATTGACACATAGTCCAAATAATTTCATAGCTAGTCGAATAAACAAAGAAAATGTAAGTTTTATGGGATAGATATTTGGATGGAAGAAAAACCATCTGCGAGTACAAAACTATGTAAACAAAATCTAATCCATGACAAAGGAAGAAAAGGAANATAGTCCAAATAATTTCATAGCTAGTCGAATAAACAAAGAAAATGTAAGTTTTATGGGATAGATATTTGGATGGAAGAAAAACCATCTGCGAGTACAAAACTATGTAAACAAAATCTAATCCATGACAAAGGAAGAAAAGGAAGAGAAAGATGTTACAAAAAACCCTAACATCTCGTCAAGTTGTAATGAAGTCGTGGCAGGAGAACACCAATTGGATGAGTCAAAATCACCTGAATGCATATATGTTGAAATTAAAACCAAAGAATTCGACATTTCAATAGATGATTGCAAAAAAAATGGCTAGAATAGGAAACTATTGGTATGACAAGAAAACAGTGGAAATAGTCGACCTATTGAAAGAATATCAGAATTTCCTGGCACATGATTACAAAGACCTCAAAGGATTGGGAGATGGGGAAGATGAAAATTGACCTCATCCCAATAGCCAAACTTGTTAAAAAAAGATCATATAAGTTAGCACATAAATACAATCCCATTGTGCAAAAACAAATTGAAGAAATTATAGTTGTTTCCATTATATATCTGATCGACAAGTAAGAATGGGAAAGCCGCATGGTCATGCAACCCAAAAATCATGACACAAAAAATTGAGAATCTGTGTCGACTTCCGAGGATTGAAAAAGCTCACAGTGACTGATCCATTCCCAATGAAATTTGTTGATGAGATTATTAATGATGTAGCGGGACATGAATGTTATTCATTCACCGACGACTTCTTTGGATACAATCAAGTATGTATAAAAAAGGAATATCAGGAAAAAACTATATTTTTTCGAATTTGGATATTTGCATACAAATTCATGTTGTTTGGCCTCAGAGACACCCCAACAGTTTTCTCTAGGATAGTGGTAAAGGCATTGTAAGAATATATTTATAAAACAATGGTTATGTACTTCGACAAATGGACTATCTACAACCGACTAAAATACCACATCCAATTGTTAAGAATGATGCTAGAAAGATGCAGGAAAATCCAATTGTATTTAAACATCAAAAAGTGCATATTTTCTACACCTATAGGCATACTATTGGGCCATATTTTATTCAAGGATGGGATAAATTTGACATGGAAAAAATTTAAATCATCCTTGAATTGAAACCACCAGTCAACTAGAAACAAATACAAATATTCCTTGGACACACTGGGTATCACAGAAAGTTCATCTGACATTACTCTAACATCACGTTACCAATCGATGAGATTTTAAAGATAGTTAAGTTCTAGTGAAACTAGGAATGCAGAGAATATTTTAAACTACTAAAATGAAAATTGGTAGATGAACCCATCCTATGATTTCCAGACTGGTCAAGAAAATTTCATGTTCATGTCGATACCTCAAGCATTGTTGTTGGATCAGTCTTAGCCAAACCATATGACGACAGAGGCTACCACTGGAATGCATATGCCAGTTGGAAATTAAATAATGCAGAAAGGAATTATTCGACAACTGAACGCGAAGCTTTAACAATGATTTTTTCCCTGCAAATATTCCAACACTATATATTAGCAACTCCCTTTGCATTTTTCATAGACCATCGAGCACTGAAATATATACTAAATAAATCAGACCATCAAGGGAAAATTTCTTAATGGCTACTGCTCTTTCAATAATTTTACTTCGAAGTAGTAGTCTGACTAGGAAAGAAGAATGTCCGACTAGATCATATATCTCAACTTGAGACAGGGGAAGACTCGTGAGGAATAGATGATGACTTACTGGATGAAAATATATTCATAGTTGAAGAAGCTCCCAAAAAATTAAAAAAAAATTGGAAATTTTCTAGAAGAAGAGAAAGCGCTTGAATTTCTCTCAGCCAACAAATGAAAAATCCTAGCCATGAAAGTTGTATGATTCACTCTCATAAATAGATATATTTTCAAGATAGAACTTGAAAACATTATGAAAATATGTGAAATAGAGCATGAATGTGAAGACATCAATAATGAAGCACACACATGCCCAGTGGGGGGTCACTTTCAAGTCGACATAACCAAAAAAATCCTTCAAGTCGGTCTTTGGTGGTTGACTTTACACAAAGTGTAACAACCCCATCGTTACGTCTACAAGCGATGCCAACAAATGAATTGTTTTTCTTTTTTTTGTAGGAAGACAACTACGATTACTGCTGGACATCACATCTGACGAAGAGCACCACACCCACAAGACAGGAAATAGACAAATATGAATCCACACACTTTCACAAGAGAAACTGGGAAAAACTTGCGTAAAACAATAGAGAGAAACGACCACCTACCCGACACAAACATGACCACACCTACAAGCTAAGGGACAACATCCCCATCCCAACACAACAACCTCGACGGCATGATAAATAGAACCTCGATGGCGTGCAACCAAATGCATGAAGGCGTTGGTTCCTAGCGCCAATAGAAAACTTACAACGATCCATGACACCCACACAGAAAGCACAGACCCCAGCCGAGTTATCCTTCGCCTCTTTTCCTTAGGGCAGGCAATGATCCCCTCATCAGGAATCATGTCGTCCCCAGGTGATAGGCACAACTATAAACCTGGCGCTACAAAACCTATATGGACCAAGGACTCTAGATGAATCCAACTCCCTAGGAGCCGAGTTACTGACAAGAGGACTACTCCCACACCCTAAGCTACAAATAGACAAGACAGAAGATGATGTCGTTCGAAGGAAGTGTAAGCTAAAACACAAATTCACCAACAACCTGACCATTCATCAAGTCTAAACTAGTCAATAATTACAATCTATTTTAACATTGATTACAAATCTAAATTAGCAAGTCTAAATTACAAATTAATCATTACTGTACAATATAATTTAACATTAAATAAAAATCAAATTTAGCAAGTCTAAATTACAAATTAATCTATAATTACAATCTAAATTGACAAGTCTAATTTAATCAATACTAAAACTATAAACAATAATTACAATCTAATTTGACAAGTCTGGTTTAATCAATACGAAAAATAAATTGACAAGTCTATTCTAATTTAATCTAAAGGCTGTCTATTCAAATTAAAGGAGGTCTATTCAAATTAAAGGTTGTTCTATTCAAAGGTTTTTAAAAGAAGAGGTTGTCTATTAACGAGTTTGGTTGTTAATTTGGTTGTCACAATCCTTGTCTGTTAAAGGACTTAAAGGAATTAAAGTTTCCTATTCAAATGAAGAGGTTGTCTATAATTAATGTTAAATCGCTAACTGTATAAATTATAGTTTAATTCCTCATAAAATCTCAGTCTATAAACCATAGCATTGATATCGCCATCTTTAAAGGAGGTTCGCAAAGTGGAAATCATGATAACCGCTGAGATTATTAGAAGGGAATCCCTAAGTTTAAAAATGTGAATTTGCAGTCAATAGGTATTACTAACGCAGTCAAATATTGCATAATAAAATAATTTGAAACCAATAACAATCATTGTAGAAGCTATTGGTAAAGATTTGTTGTAGCTAAACATTGGTGGTATAAAATCTTGATGGATATTCATTGTACARTCTATTAATTCAAACTAAATATACAATGAGAATGTTGKCTACTGTATTCAAATTAATAGAATGTTGTCATAAATTTTTGGTTTTAGATGAGAAAAACTAGAAAAGTCGAATTCGAAAGTCTTTGCCGAAATGATTGCAGCCACCATAAAGGAAGGACACACRCCTTGATCCAAYGTATCCAGGGTATACAAATGTCTATCATATACATAAACAAGGAAAACGCTACCATTACAATCGTTGTTATAAAAGYGTTGCGMCTTTAAATCGCTACAGTCTGTTTATCAATCATTAATCATTTTATGAATAAAGAATTCTCTTCTGAGTTATTTCAATCGCATCTGAATACTAAAATCCGTTTCTAAATAATAAAATATTTTCTAAACAATAAAATCGTATCTAAGTAGTAAATTCGTGGGTAAAGTGAATTGTTGTGGGTCAAATTCACAGTGGTGAATGCCGACAAAATTCATGAAGCGCAAAGGTTTAACACAAGAAATTGTTGAGTTACAAGTGATAAACCAATAAGTAACAAGACTTCACAGGGGGTACCATTATTCGTTGTCCAAAGTATGTTAAAGATGCAGTCTAAAGATAATAAATCTCAACCAATACACAAAAAAAAGAAAATGCTACCATGCACATTGAAAACGCCAAAATTAGTTGTTGGGTAAGGTGAGTAAGTGGGGTATCACTTTCGCATTGACATTGCAGTGGTATGGGTAAGACTTCCGGGTAGAATTTTCTATTAAAGGTGATAAAAGAGAAAAACACAGAGTGTAAATTGTCCAGGAATATATTAAGAATGCAGAGTTTAAAATTTTATGGTTAAGTTTGTTGAATTGCAAAGAGTAAATTCCATTGAATAAAATAAAAACCAAAGTAATGGCAGACCAGAAGTAAGGAAAAACACACAGTAAAATTTCCAAGAGAAGCATTACAAACGCAGCCTTAAATAATTGCCAGGAAGGGTATTAAAACGCAGGGATCAACGTAGAGGATCATAAGAGGTTTGTTGCGGGAAGGGAATAACAATTTCAGAGGTAATCAAATGCAACCAAGCACAAGACACTCACTTGACTAGGAACAACCAATAGAGGTAGATAGTTGGGAAACTATCCTTCGCTCATCATCCATGCACAAAAAATAAGGGCATTAGGATCTATAGGTCTATTAACACCGAAGTGACGACCGTCGATTTGACTCCTGGCCAAATTCTCAGAAGTGGATTGATGAAATAGGGATGAGGACGAAGTATAAGGCACTACGTTTTCACAATAAATCAAATAAAATCCATAGGACAGTCATATCATTCAGGGATGGAAAGACAAGGGAATCAAGTCAAGCAGCGAGCTTAAGGAAAACAGGAAATTAAGTTCTCAATTAAAATGCTAAGTAAAACGATTCCTTTACACAATTAAAAGTACATAAATAAATGCATACGATCAACATTAATCCACCATGCAAAATCAAAGCTTGCGTATTGTAGCCCAAGGTGACCACTCCGAGCCGATGTCCTGCACACTCCATGCAGTTCTCGCTTGCTGACCGTTTTGACTTCACCGGTACCTCCCAGCCAATGCTAGGGGTACTCTTCTTCGCCCTCAACCCCTTGAGTTGTGGAGGGGCCATGCACACTAAACCAAAGAACAATTAGTTCCCAGCTTGCCTCGCAAGGCTAAGCTACCAATCCTCACCAAAATGAGTATCCCAACTCCAACAAGATAAGTCAGTCAAGTCTAAAATTATGCAGTGTAATGTTACGCATAACAGAATAGATACATCCTTCTCCTCCTCCCTCCTTTATATAGAGTTTCTAAGTCATTTTCTTTCTCAAATTCCCATTTAATTTATTGTTCAATAATTTAATTCAGAAAAATCCTCCCCGTACATGTGTCACCCATCCCCTTCATTGCACCAGAAATTATTTTCATTAATTATTTAATTACTCCTATTTCCCTCACCCACCTAAAAGCATTCCTAGAATCACTCCTAGGTGTCCCCATATTCCCTTACACATTTTAATGACTTACCCCCTTACTAATTTACTAGTTGAGTTCAATTTAGAAAGTTTTAAAAGGAAATACTCCTTGCTAAGTTAGTCATTCTTCTTTTCCCTTAAGTTTCCCTTTCTCTTTATGTTTCCCCTTTTTTCCCTTAGTTTCCTAATTATTTTAAATTTCCCTAGACTTTCTCTTTTTATCTAAAACTCGAATTAACAAGTGTAAGAAATTACACCTTTTTCCCCCYTTTTTTTAAATAATAAATTTTAATTAGCATGTGTAACAAAACAATCATTTCCCTTTTAAAATTTTAAATCCCTCAATAATTTGATTTTAATGATTTAATCGAGTTTCTTACCCCCTTTTCGTCACATGTTTAATGATTATTATTGATATTATTATTTTATTTTTTTCCACAAGTATTACTTTAGACCTAGATTTTAATTTTCAAGGTTGGACGACATTTTATTAGGGAAATTGTTTTTAAAACTTTCTTATCATGTTATTCATTCTAAGGCCATCTAGGTTTATTCTCTTATTAGTTAACAACGCGATGTGCCCTTCAGGACGCACTAGGTTCTCCAAAGGTGCCACTCGCCTCATTATGTTTCCCTTGCGCAACGTTCCCTTCAGAACGCACTACATGCTCCAAGGGTGCCACTCACCTCTTGACTGGCTTGGTAGACATAAAAAACGCCTAGAGTCAATACTCCATTAGGTGATCTTGTGGGAGACTAAGGGCCTCTAAGGAATAAGGCCCATGCCTTATTGTGCGCCCCTTAGAATCATCGTGAGCGACTGTCGTAGTCTTCCCTCACGACATCGTGGGTCTTCTCGAACTAGGTAATCGTTAACCTATAGTTTGAGCCACGGTCAGAGTGCTAGTAGGCAGTGACAGGGTTTTTGTCCACACCTCTCTCTCAACATCTCTGGTAGTTGTGCGTGACCCCTCTGCTCCACATGTGAGTCTGGTCGGAAAGCTATCGCCAACCTACATCATCAATGAATCATGTTAGAAATAATATCCATAATCATAACATCTAATCAGATGCACAAATGTGATATATATACAACAATCAAACCCTAATAGTCCACTCCTTGACTCAATCCGGAGTCCAAGGGTTTTGTCGATGCCTCCACATCCTCAAGGTCCAAATCCTGCAGACTGAGGAGAACCAAGTCAATAGCACCTGTCTATGTCAATACAGTAAAATAACATGTCATCATATCCATAATGCCTCACAATCATAATCAAACGCCCAATAGTATAATAATCCAGATCACTTGCAAGCAAGTGTCCTCAAAGAATAAGTTTTCTCAGTGCATGTAAGAGAAATATGTTACACAAAGACTATCTAGAATAGGTAAAGAAATGTGACAAGTGTCAGAATCTAGGATGACCATTATCAAAAAATTATATTCGCTTGCACTCGGTAAACCCAAATTTACCATTTGAAATATGGGCCATTGATTTTAGCGGTCCTTTCCCAAAAAGAGAAAAAAATTAAGATCAAAATACATCATTACAGTTGTCTAATACTTAACCAAATGGGAAGAAGTAGAATGAGTCAATAAATGAAAAAAGGAACCAACTACAAAATTCATGTACAAAAACATAGTAACCAAATTTAGCTGGCCTTCGACAATAATCAGTGATTAAATAACCTACTTCATCAATAGTACAATTGAAGTATTGCTTATTAAATTCATGATCAACTGTATAAAAACAATTGAATATAACCCACAAGATAATGGATCCATTGACATATTTAACAAGACATTACATAACGGCCTGACGAAAATATGTGGACTTGACAGAGAGGATTGGGATGATAAAGTTCCATCAATACTGTGGGATTATAGAACAACATACAATAGATTAACTCACAAGACACCCGTAAAACTAATCTATGTTCTAGAAGTAATGATCCCACAACACTTATGTGTAAATGCAGGTCGAATAGCCTCCATATTGGATTTTTATCACATGTTGAACACAAGACAATGCTTCTACCAACTAAACCAATTAGAAGAAGAAAGGATGCTAGCGCAACCGAATCAGGAATTTCAAAAAAAACAGTAGAAAGCTCGGTGTGATCGACATATTAAGAAGAAGTACATCAATGATGGAGACTTGGTACTATTATATGACATTTAAGTAAAAGGAATATCATGGAAGACACAAACTATTTTATTGGGTGCATATGTGGTCGAGGACATCTTACCGTAGGGGAAATACATTTAAAAACACTACAAGGAAACCCTTTTAATAAATTAGTCAATGGGACCCATTCAAAGAGATACCACATGTAGCAACCTCAATTCTTTGATCTAGGTGGATATCGGTGGCCACCCGCCTTGTCCGACTAGCTCAAAACAATTTTCTGGCAATTTTGGCAATTTACTATTTTTAGCAGTTTTTAACTTTCGGGGCCATTTTGAGGGCCCAAATGAAGTTTTTTTCTGGATTGATATCCTAAATGATAGCCTAAGGCATTATTGAAGCACCAAAATTAATCTCCTTTATGATACCTTTCCAACGGGCTATCACACGCCTAAAACGGAGATCGTATGCAAAAGTTACGACCCCGGGAAGTTGATGTACTAACTTACCCAAACGAGGCCCACGTGAATTTTGGCGCTTCATCTCCTAGGGTTAGGTTTTTGGATGTCTAGGGTTTTTTGCACTCTTTTTTATTGTAAAAATACCTTCAGAGCCTCATTGTAACCATCTTCTTGCGAATGAGCGCAGCCGTCACATCTCTTCTCAGAGATAAGCCACCACCATTCTAGCGAGTCTTCCACTCTGTATTTTTACAGTCTCTGTACATTTCTTTGATGAATAGAAATCATGTATTACTGTATATCTGTGTTTATGGTTGCATCTCTGATACATTTATGTTATATTATTGAATATCTATGATATCTCTATGCATTTCTTTATTATATATTCGTTCTCATTTCGTGCCGAAAATCATTTGGATCAGTCGTACTAGTGAATCCTTCCTTCAGAGGAAATAAGACTCAACTAGGATGAAAATCCTTGGGGAAGCCAAAGTTGAAAATGAATATAGAAGAACAAATACTGGAAAAGGAAAAAATAAAATGAAGCAATGAAATCAAGTCTATTATCATAAATCAAGAAATAAAAAAAAATAAAAAATGAAGTAATGAAATAAGAAGTTAAGAAATCATTATTCAAGTCTATTACCATAAATACAGATCCAAAATGCATCTAGGAAGGCCTAAAAATCAAAGTTCTCAAAATCTAACGAAATCAACACCATTGCGTCAGGCTCGTTGCGTCGATTCTGGCCATATTTGTTTTTTTCTGAAAATGGACAATGTATGCGAAATTTATCACGTTCTGATCGATAAAAACAAGCAAAAAAATCATGGTCAAAGTCAAAAGTCAATAGTTCATACTGTTGACGTCAACATGATGCCAGTAGGGACACATGGCATCATGATGAGGTGACACATGTCTCTCATTTTTGTCATTTTCAGGGGCTGATGTGGACCAATAAAAAATTGACACGTGACACTATACAGACGCAACACGTGGCACTATATGGATGTGACAGGTGGGTGTACGAAATGTTGATGTGGCCCAATGAAAGTCTGACACATGGAAGTATGGATGTTGACATGGAATCTGACTGGGAAGGTTAGTTCGTAGTATAGATGATGATGTGTCAGGATGAAAGGACAGTGACGTGGTGTTGACTGTGCGCTGACTATGTCAGTGACTACACTGTATGGTCCAATCACAAAGTGATATGTGGCCCAGTCAGAGGGTGCCATGTGGCACCCTGGATTTGGCCAAGGTTGGCTGGGTCAATTTTTTTTTACCTCCACAAGATTAAACCATGCGACCTCCTCCATACCCCAAGTCTTCCGAGCAAGCGCCAACCAACCGAGCTACACATGTTTCTTGTTAAACAAATGGCCCACATTTTTTTATTTAAATTTGTATGTGGCAAGATTTAGGGGTAAATATCAGTACGCGGGGGGCTAGCCCGACTGACCAGGGCCACATGTGACTCCATATTACCAGGCGCCAATATCGGGAGCATATCACGAGGGTGGCTAACACTTTCCCACATGACCATGCATACGACCAACACAGTAGCTTAAGACCAAGGCTTAATAGTTAGCACCTAGCCATAGGCCATATGAAAGCGACCCATATGAATAGGATCCCAACGCAGAGGGGCTAGCATGCCATTTTTCCCAAATTTGGGTTTTTCAACTATATTATATGATTTGTTTGTATTATTATGTTGATTCGAGTGGATTTTTCCCATTATTGGGGGATTTGGAGCCCGATTTGAGGCCAGATATTGGGAGGAAGTTGGGATAGGATCCCCAAATCAAGATATATATAATTCATAGGTTTTTGGAAGTCTAAGGAAGTTTAGAGACAACAAAATGATGAAGTGTTTGAAATCCTAAGCCATTTTTAAGCAAGAAAGCCATTAAGGAAGCAAACTTTGGAGGCCATTTTTTGGAGCTATGATCAACCTTTTTCAGTTCCATCAGTTGTGTTGGATTCATGAGGTCGAGAAGAACACAACATGACCATTTTGTGATCCTTTTGATGCATTTCTAATGTATGTTTGAAGCATTGAAGATTAATAAGAAAGCCTCCCCCACTGAGACAAAGGCCGAGAGATGTAGGAAACCTTACTGAACTCCATTATCAAGCTTGTTGTTATGGTTTGTTGTTACTTACGTATATTTTATGATCTGAATTCTTTATGATGGCTGCAATATTTTTTCATTAAGTTCTTATTTTCTTAATTCCTAAGTGGTAACTTAACACATTCTTAAAACTCAACCAAGTCCTTTAAAGAACATTTTCAGATCAAGTGGTATCATAGGAGTTTGACAATTGGTTATTTTAGGTGGCATAATTACCAAGGAAAAGCTAACTCATGTTGAAGGAGAGCTTGTATAAGGAGATTCATATATTGGATCAAGAAAGAGGACTTCTCAAAGTGATAATATGGCATCTAAAGAAGGAATGTCTCAGAACGAAATAGAGTTTCAAAAGACATTTTTTGCGATGTTGAAGATGGTAAATTTATTATATGATGATTACTTGGAACGGAAGAGGCCTTTCCCAGGGAAATATTAAAAAAAAGACAAAAGTGAAGAAGGAGAGGACCCTCCTAAACCTCCTCCTTCACCTCCTTCATCTCCGTCATCTTCTTTTTCTTTAAGTACAAGTGCAACTTCTACCCCAAGAAAATATTCCCATAAACATAAGCATGATATGTCATTACTTAAGCTTGATGTGAAACTCAAATTGCCCATGTATGATGGTGAAGTCAATGCTGAGAGGCTTGATAACTGGGTCAGACATATGGAATTTTATTACAGTGTGAAACAAATCAAAGATGAGGCAACCCAAATCAAATTGGCATCGCTTCGTCTTGCATGCACAACACTCATCTGGTGGCATAGTAAGTTGCACCATGGTACTGAACAAGTTGGTAATGTATTTACATCATGGAAAGACTTTTTTTTTGCACTTAGAAAGAAATTTAATCCTTTGGGTTATAAGGAAAAATCTTTAATTGAAAGGAAAATTCATAAACTAAGAAAAGGAAAAACAGTGCAAGAATACACTGATGAATTTTGTAAGATCACATTAATGTCAAATATTCCATTACATACATAAGAAACTCTTATGAAGTATATAGGAGGCTTACCTGCACATATTCGTAACACTATGTTTATGTTTGGACCTACTAATATTGATGAGGTTTATGTTCAAGAAATTTATATTGAAGCAGGGAAAACAAGAGTTGGTTTATCGGGGGAATAGTCTTCAAGCAAAGAAGAAGAAAAAAAGGGGAATGTAAAGAAAGAAAATTCATCGAAAATGAAGTAAGGGAAGTGCTCTTGCAAGAATTGCAAGAAAGAAGGCATGATGATGACCATTGTTGGCAATTGCACCCAGAGAAGAGACCAAAGTAGTTCAAAGAAAAGAAAGGGAGGCAAACAGTTGCAACAAAAACATGACCATCAGACTTGGGATATGATTTAGGTGATGAGATTAAAATCACAACAGTTGGTTTGATAGGTAAAATTGGTGATGGATATGGTTCTAGAAGTAGACTGTTTCATATAAGGGTCATAATGAAACATACTATGATCGATACATTGATAAATAGTGGATATCAATCTAAATTGATTTCAAAGAAAGTGGTTAAACAATTGGGATTGACAACTAAGCTACATCATAAACCTTACTCACTAAAATGGATAAGAAACAATCATAAATTGCACATAACAAAGAAATGCACATTAAAGTTTGCAATTTCATCAAAGTTTGTGGATGAGGTAACGTGTGATGTGGTGCCACTAAATGAATTTGAAATGGTCTTAGGCAACCCTTATTTATATGATTACTAATAAATATTCTACAAGGAACATAATCAATATCACTTAACTAAAGAAGGAAACGAATATGTTGTACATGCTCATGACTTAAAAGAAAATCAATCTCTTCAAACAATGGAACAAT
>SNQJ01S0110676.1:5789-18537 GCA_010110895.2 Picea sitchensis
CCCACTCTGAATATCTCAGTGGTACAATGATCTGAGCTTGAAGCAGCTTCTTCACTTCCCTCTCCATGATAGGCAGTAGCATAGGATTGATCTGTCTCAGCTTCTGCCTAAATGGCTTTGCCTCCTCTTTTAGTGGGATTTTATGCTCGATGACAGAGGTGGCATAGGTTTTGAGGTCTTCGTAGGTCCAGGCAAACACATCAGCAAATTCCCTCAAAAGTCCAATGTATGCGGACCTCTGCTCCTTTGTCAGACTTCTTGACAATTTGACAAACTTGGGCTCACTCTCGGTCCCAATGTTGCACTAAATATTACCAGTGTCATCCTCCAAGGTCTCTCTTTTTAATGACACATCATTTCTATCAAAAATCCTTTCCAAAGGAACCAATCCCCTTGGAATATGATTGTTGGGCAGTTGCACAATGTTACGCTATGCAATCTTATTCAGAAAATTACCCCCACCAAGCTTTTCTTCAGAGTTAGAGTCTTGGTCGATATGCATCTCTGAAAATTCTTCGACAGTCTCCAAGAACTTCTTGATCTCAATAACATCCTTGAATACCTTCCAATGTTTGGCGTTGTCAGGTATGGAGGGCCTGTATTTTACTTCTATCTCATATCTGAATTTGGGCTGCAGGGGTACTTTGAAATTGCTTGCTGATGTAGCCAAGGAATATGCCATCGTGTTCTCCTCTCTTGGGATGAAAGAAATGTTAAATGCTGAGAAGAAACTGTCAATTAGGTCCCATACCTCATTTATGTAACTCCTCGTTCGAGGATTCTTAGCCTGATAAGCACTTCTGATCTGTTGGACCACCAACTCTGCGTCTCCGAACACTGCTACCTCCTGAATTCCCATTTCCCTTGTGGCTCTTAATCCTAGGATAAGAGCTTCATACTCTGCCACATTGTTGGTAGCTTCAAATTCTAGTTTGTACAACAGAGATATGGTTTCCCGAGCAGGTGATACAAAAAACACCCCAGCACCCGCACCTTCCCTGGAAGAGGCTCCATCAAAGAACATTTTCCAGACGGGGGTGATGGAGAGAGGAATCTTAGGGGAAATGGTGGGCTGCTTTATGAGTTTGAGAGGAGACTCGGGGGCATGGGTGAGTTGTAGTAAACTGGAGCCTAAATCAGTGTCCAAGGAAAAGATGGGATGATTGGTAGGGTTGGCTTCATCGCTGATTATATAGGCCAGTTGGGATTCTCTATATAATCTTCTATGCTCTCCTCCAAACACTAGGATAGTAGCATATGTGAGGTCCATCTGCAAGGTTCCGCCCAGTCTTTTTATCCAATATCTTGACAGCAACATACCAAACTTGGGGGGGACATTAGCCACTACTATATCCATGACCACACTTTTCATGGGCAACTAGAACAAGGTGACGACCAGGTCTTTGATAACTCCTAGACACTGAACTTTCCTGGAATCAAAGGAATAGAGGTCATGATAAGCTCGGGTGACTTCCAGTCCTAGTTCTTCCATGATAGTTTTGGGCATGAGGTTGTGAGAAGCCCCAGAATCCATCAAGAAGTTGTGCAGTACCTTGTCATGTATGTTCAAGGAGGTGTAGAAGGGAGGGAATGAGTCATTCCTATCTTCTACCATAGGACCTAGGATAACTGTAGGCTTTTCATCTTGTAGATTAATGGAGTCTATGTGAAGGCATGAGACCTCAGACTGTAAAAGCTCAGAGAAGCGTTTCTTGAACCCTTCATCTTTAATCAATTCTGTCAGGGGCACAGGAATTCTGATTTTTTGAATTTCATGCTCGAAATTAAAAGAAGATGAGAGCTTTGGGATTTCTCTTATTTCGGGAGCCTGACTCTGGATAATGGGAGAGATGGGTTGGGTATTCTTACCTCTGTGGTTGTCTGCTGCTTCATTAGCAGGCTTCTCTGTTCTAGTGGACCACTCAGGAACTTCAGGCGTTATAGACTTTTTCTTGGACCGCAGATCATACCTGCCTTGGCCGCCACTAGCCTTGTCTCCCTTGCTCAGCTCATTTAACTGACTGTCCATGAGATAATCCTCATATGTTGATTGAGTGAGATGAGGAAAAGGAGGAGTGTCCCTGAAGCAATGGATTTCAGGATCCAGCTCCTCTGTTCCCCCCTCTTCCCCCTCCGCCACAAAATTGTTTTGAAAAGGGGCCTGAATCTTCTGGTCTTCTCTGTCTCTTCCCCTCTCCCTTTGCACAGTCGGAGAAGCAATATTGTTGGGCCTTCTGAAACCTCCTCCCTTTTCGACGTTTTGGGGGCCTTTGTATGCTTGCCTCCCTTCCAACCTCATTCTCTCCATCTCTGCAGACAGAGACTTCACCATCTTGGTCAGTTCATCCACTTGAGGGTGGGGCACCAATGGGTCAGAAGTCGAGTCTTCCGACCTTCCCTATCTCCTGTCTGCGTCGGTCTTGCTTCTCAGTCTATCGGCTGCTAACACATTGGATTCCACTTCTATGGCCGCATATTTCATTTGAGCTAAGAAGGTGGCTCTTCTTTCTCTCAGTAATAGACATAAATCGAGACTCTCTTTCCATCTTCTTCAAAGACCCAAACTCTATCATGTAGTACATGAAATCCTTCCTATCACCCCACTGCCTCAGGAAAGCACTATCTAGGGCTTCGATCCCAGCAATAGATCTGGGGGCCAATCCTCTGAACCATTTCCTCACCTCGCCATCCAAAATTTGGACGAAGACTCTCATCCAGACATCTTCATTTTCAATGTTGAGGTTGTCTATGTAACTGTAATAAGCAACCAGGTGCTCTTCGATAGTTATGTATCCTTCCCCAATGAACTTGGGCATATACTTCAAGTAGTCTCCAGCAGGGAGAGGATTCATAGGATGGGGTAGGACTAAGGGAGCATATCTGGAAGCGACTATGGCATCCATTCTATTCAGAGGGGGATTAGCGTCAGCCATAGGAATATAAGGTGGAGGAGAGCTTGGAGGAGAAGGATTTCGTAAAGGGGCTACTGGGAATGAGTCTCGAAGTGGAGTGGGAAACAAGAGGGGATTTAAGGAGAAAGCTAACGAGCTCAAGTTAGCAGGTGTTTTTCTTTGTGCAGGAGTGGGGAAATCTTCTATAGTCCTTGGTCTATGCCAAGGTATAGCTTCAGAGAAGAGGGGAATGAAAAGGTCTCGTCCCTCTGATCCCAGACCAGGAGAGGAAAACTCAACAGGAACACTCCCGAAATTTAGGAAACAGGAAACTTCAGAAAACGGTCTGTTGGGAATCTGAGGAGAAGAAAATGGAGTTTCTACAGAAAGAGATAGCGGATTACCTGGTTCAGTGGTGGAAGCTTCTTCTTCAGGGGCCTTTCCCTTTCTGAGCACTGCCTCTGGATCTGCTTCAGGCGTGGCTAGAGGCAGCTGTGGATGAGACCGCGTGTGTCTGCCTCTGAAAGCCACAATTAACACGGCAGGTTCTCCATAGTGGAGTCATCAAAATGAACTCGCCAGGTGCATAGAAACAATCTTGATAATTCTGATATCTGATGCACCTTCAAAATTAGTTGATCGTTGTCATTCAATTCCAGGGAAAATATTCAACTTTGTCCCCGGCAACGGCGCCAGAAATGTTAGCGTCAGAAGTCACTCCTAGATTGCTTGCAGGAGCAGATCCCAACGCCCATCAGTTTTATGTCATGATTTGTTTTAATGGGGTGATCAGATGGGTGAAGACTCAAGATAATAGAGCTTTAACTCGGGAAACTGGGCCTGGTATGTAGAAATCAAGGGAGGTCTTGATCCAACTTCTGTCAGTAAGTTGATTAAAGGGTGGTAGATGGAAGACTTCTGAGAAGGGTGAGCAAGACTGCCTCGGGCAACAAGCCTTCGGAAGCTTGAAGAAGAAAAACTCAGAAGCCAAGATCCTCTTGGTCCAGATTTTCAAAGAGTCGAGGGGTGACTCGACTAAATCCTTCAATTCCAAGTCATTTCAGTGCTGAGAACATCACAAGAACCGATTAGAAACAATGTGACTATTACAGTGATCCAACCTACATCATCCTATAACAGCCACAACTCGACTGGATCCTCCAATTCCGAGTTGTTCTAACACAGTAAACAAAGAAATGGAAGGGAAGCTGACATCCATAAAGTAAGAAATCTCAAATGCCTTATACATTAACCAGAGGGACCGACGCTTCATCAAAACCTTACAATCGGGATCTTTTTCTCAACCATTGATGCTTACAAAATATAAAGAATGAGTTTATATACTCAGGAAAATTCACCTCATAGAGGCGTGCCCAGTCACCCAAGGCTCGGTGTCCTTTCAGTCAAACTCATACCGATATCTTTCTTTAAATGCCACCTTAACTACGCATGGCTCCTGTAAGGAGGGTAGATGAGCCATTAAGTGCTCGGCTAGCATGTGTAGACTTCTCTGTCGAGCTGAGGACTTCGGCATGGCTTCTTTGAGAAAATCGATACACAGGACCTCTGCGAGCAGGCGGCTCGCCAGACCCTCCATTCCCCTCACTTAATGAATGAAAGGAGGTTTAAACCACCCACTCTTGCCTTCATTTACTTCAATGCTAGAAATAGTATTGAGATTGGGTCCGATGGCGCCTGGAGATCACGACGATCCCCTCTGTAACTGGACTCGGCGCCTTTGGCCTTCTTTACATAGCTCCTTTCTTCCTCCAAGTGACCACAGACTGTGACCATGTGCCTATTCCCAAGGCGCTTTCGACATTCGCGAATATGAAGGGGATATTCCTACAATTTGAAATCACGATGAGCGAAACGTTGAGACGGCTCAATCTGGTGCCACACATCCCTCTGAGATCTGACGGTCTTGAACTCACTCGATGCTGCTGTGGGCCCGGGTCCAGGACTCTCCAGGCATCTCGTGCATTGGAACATAACGAAGCTGCTTTTTGCGCCTTGGAGTCGCGATGGGCGAAACGCCGAGATGGCTCAGTTTGCCGCCAGGTGTCCCCTTTGAATGGACGGCTGAAAATTCTTCGTGATGTCGCGGGCCCCAGTTTTGGCACCTTCAGTGATGTCAGGGTTCAGGGTTTCACGATACAAAGTGATATGAAACTTTTACCCTTTGAACTTGCGATTGGCGAAAACTGACGCGGCCAGATCTTGCGCCACGCGTCCTTAGGATGAATGGACGAGGGGCATTCGATATTTGAAAGGGAGCCACCCTCATTTACAGGCTCCCTTGAAGTGACTTGGTGCTAGGACCGTGGGCTCGGCTCCAAAGGCGCTTTCGGCATTTCACCGATCGGCAATTTCAACTGCAATGAATGAGAGGTTCCTTGTTTACCGAAACTCCGATCTCTGATACACCGACTGGAAGCCACCTGTCCCAATTGGATCGAAGGACCCAGAATTGTCTTGAATTATTGGAGCTATCTCTTGCATTAACCCCGGGGCAACTTGGCATCCCCGAAATCCCAACAACCATTGATCAGCTTTATAGGTGGATCTCGGCGGCCGTCAGCAAAACTTCGCCCATTCGCTCGAATTGTAACTGAAAAGGGGTTCCTCCATGCTGCACTTGGGCACTTCCCGGGCAATCCTACAGACATGTGTACCTTTGTGCCTCGATACCAAAATTGTTGCTAACAGTATGTACAATGTGTTTTCCACCAATGGAGTGTCTCTGCCATCCTCAAGTCTGAATCCTAAAAGGAAGGGAGTCAGGGCAGACTTAGAGTCTGTCATGTGAAATATCTTGAGTAGATCTCGTGCATACTTGGATTGAGACATTTTAATGTCTGATGCATCCTAAATGATCTCGAGTCGAAGGAAGAAATGTAGAGGACCCATTTCCATCATCAAGAAATTGTCATGCAGAATCCTCTTGACTATAGTAATCATTGAAGTCGAGCAACTGATGATCAAAAAATCATCAACATATAGAACTAGGAGTATAATTGAATCAAACATCTTGAGGATGTAAACATTCAGGTCTGACTTAAAACATACAAATTTTTGTGACTGCAGGTAGGATTCCGTCTTGGCATACCATGCCCTCGGGGCCTGCTTGAGGCCATAAAGAGACTTCTTCAGTCGACAAACCAAAGATGAATCTTGCATGAAGCCTTGGGGTTGTTCCATGTATATCCCTTTAGATAGATTTCCATGAAGAAATGCATTCTTCGCATCCATTTGATGGACTTCCCATCCCTTGGATGACGCAATGGAAAGTGTCAAACGTATTGAATCCATCTTCACTACTCGAGCAAATTTCTCGTCATAGTCAATGTCATGCACCTGCTGAAAGACTTTGGAAACTAACATGGGTTTGTATTTGCTAACCTGTCCATCCGCTACACTCTTTGTCCTATAGACCCATTTGCACCTGACAAGTTTTCTTCTTATAGGAAGGGGAACCAGATCCCAATTCTGGTTCTCGAGGATGGAGTTGTACTCCTATTGCATGGCGAATTCCAAAAATGGATTCTCGGCATCCTCGACATAGGACTGTGGATCTGAAGACTGAACCAAGAAAATATTCCTGAGTGGCATTAGTTCAGTCACAATGAGTGCAAGAGGAGGCTCCTCGAAATGATATCAAGTCCTAATGGTATCAGTTGGATCCCCAACAATATCTCATGCATCCTTAAGAGTAGTCTTGGCCCACTTGGGCCTCGGCTCTGGCTCCGCAACTGAATATGCATGCACTGATTCTGCATATGACTATAGTGACTCGGTATCTTAATCATCTTAATCCTCTGAATTAAAACTATCATCTGAAGAAGAGTCGACATGTGCATGCTCATCATCTCTGATAAGTGGAAGAACAAAAGTTTCTGCATGCGGTTGTTGAGGTACATGCGACATACTTTCCTCGAATTGGAAACTTCACTCAATGATGAGACAGTCTGAGGAAAGATCAATGAGTCTGTATCCCTTTTCATCGTTGGGGTTTCCAACAAATATACACTTAGTGCTATGTGGATCAAGTTCCTTCCTCTTCTCATATGGAATCTTGGCCCATGCACGAGAACCGAATATATGGAAGTGGATCACTTCTGGTTTGAGGCCACTCCAAGCCTTGTAGCGGGCCTTATCCTTGAAAGATCTATGGGGAGATTTGTTTTGGATGTAGGTTGCACAATTAAGTGCTTCATCCCATAATCTTTGTGGAAGTGAATTTTCATGTAGCATGTAAGATGCCATCTCTTTTAGAGATCTATTTTTTCGCTGAGCAACTTCTTTTTGTTGCAGAGTATAAGGAACCATGTGCTGTAACTAAATCTTGGCTTCCTGACAAATATTTTGTATCTCATGGTTGACATACTCTCCCTCGTTATTTGTTCATAGGACTTTGATCTTCTTTCCTAAGTATGTCTCAACAAGGGATTTGAAATCTTCGAGGTGTTGAAAGACCTCTGATTTTTTCTTGAGAAAGAAAATCCATGTGAAGTGTGAGAACTCATCAACAAAAATGAGCACATATCTTGCTTTATTGATTGATGGATGCATAAAAGGGCCCATAAGGTCACTATGGATAAGATCCAAAGGAAATGAAGCCTTCTAAGTCGTTTCTTTGTCGAATTTATCTTGAGGGTGTTTTCCAAGAACACATCCCTCACAAAGTCCTTTGGAGAAGTGGATGCCAAGTAGACCATCAACCATTCCTTTCTTTCTAATATGTTGCATATATCTTAAATTTAAATTCCTAAACCTTTCGTGCCATATCCTACTACTTTCATTAGCATGGGTAAGCAGTAATGCAGAATCTGGTTCAATAAATTCAAAAAATGTGTAGAGTCTGGATTGATGATTTACCTCACCAATAGCAACCCTGGAATTGATTTGCATGTCATATATATCCACTGCATTAGTTTTGAATATTACTCTCTTTTTGGTGTTGTATTTTTTCATATGATACACAGATAGAATATTGACGGAGAGTTTGGAAACGTGTAGCACATTCTCGAAACTCTCGTTTGTGTGTTCGATTCTTCCTTTGTCAGTGACCTCGACCTGAGATTTGTCCCCCATCAGAATAGGAGGACCTTTGCATGCATCCAATGAAGAGTATACTTCTTTTGTGGCCTCCATGTGGTGTGATGATCTTGAATCTACAATCCAAGCATTGGGAGAGGAGTTGATGGAAATCAAACCATGGCTAGAATTACCTTTCTTGGGATTTTTATCTTCTGGATTCTTCTTCTTGGCACCCTCGAGCATGTGATCTCCAAGGTTTATTTTTTTTAAGTATTTGGGCCATTTTATCTACCTGTTTCTTCATACATGTGGATTTTGAATGGAATCCTTTATAGAAGTAAGTGCATTTTCGCCTTTTCTTCCCTTTCCACCTTTGGATCCGGAGGCATTGTTGAAGGGTTTTGAGTACCCTTCCTTATTTGTATTTGCATGTTCTTTCCTTTTGTATTTGTCTTTAGATTTATTATTTGGATTATTTCTACCATCTTGTACATCAAGTGCATGCGCCTTTGGGCCTTTAATTTTTCCCGTGTTGATAAGCTTGTTCTGCTCTTGTGTCAGAAATTCAATAAAGACCTCAAGAGAGGGAATCTTCCAAGTGGATCCAGAGGCAAGCTTAACTGAATGAAATGTGGATACAAACAATGAGTATTACGGACCAAGTTTGGAGAGAATGGTAAGAACCATTTGTTTCTTCTCCTTAGATTTATCAACCCCATAAGCCTTGAGTTGCAACAACAAATCCTTATATTTGGTAAAGAAATATTGGAGATTGTTGAAGGTTTTTTTATCCAAAGTTAGAAATTCCACCTCAAGCATGTGTCCCCTCATCTCGTCATGTTTTCCAAAAATACCTTCCATGGTGTTCCAAGCTTCATTGTGGGTTTTAAAGGAGGATATGTGAAAGAGGAGTTCAGGAGAAATGAGATTGAAAATAGTTTTAAATGCTTCATACATTTGATTCATATACTTGGATTTTTTTATGGCTAATGTGGGTTTAGTCTCTATGTCTATGTTTAACCTGTATAATCCTCTTCTTCAAAGATGCACTATCATCTTTTCCTTCCATGCAAAGAAATTGTAGGGTGTAAGAATGAATTATTTTGGAAATTTCATTTTTCTGTGGTCTTCAATCTTTGGTACCTGCAAAAAGAATCTAGTGTGTCTTTTTCCTAGCAATATTTCATCTCTGATACCATGTAAATGTGGATGAACCTACACAAATAATATCTAGATATAAAAAATACATACACAGTTTGCAGAGAAATGAGAAAAGAGAGAAACAAGAGAGAAAGAATGGAAGAATTTTATTATCCAAATGAATGAATGATAATTTACACATGATATAGTATATATAACTCAACTAATGTGCACTGGAGGAGAATCCAATGTGCCATAGTGGTGGTATAGAGTGATTTGGACACACACTGTAAGTTATGGGAGTAAACTTCCACCTAGTTGGAGTTAACTAGTCTCTCAGTCCTCAGTTAACTGACTGAAACACAATGAAGTGAGGAGGATATCAAGGAATCATGAGTAGTGCACTAGTCTAGTGATAATCCCAAGGACAATGGGAATTATTTGGTGATGATCCCAATGTTGCATGGTGATGAAACCAATGTGGCATCTAGACTCCACTCAACTGATCAAACTTAAGTGTGAACTGAAGAGAATATTATCCTAGAATGTAGGAAAAGGAATATTCTTCATAAACTATAGGAGACTGAATGATGACTAATAAACATAGGGAAAACCTTAGGAAAAATAAATCCTAGGTGTGTTTGAATTATCTCCAACATCCACGTAACCAGAAGATATGGAGTTACTGTTGTAGATACGTCAATTCTACAAATTCCAGGTTCACCGTGAATGAATTAATTTAGTTAAACTTGTGTTTCATGTTTTTTTATTTGGCCTCAGATAACTAGAACCTTCCTTTACGGTCTGACTTTTTAATTTATTCCCCCAAGTATTTCTAGGGACTCAAGCTCCATACATAGTGTTGAAAACCTCTTAATGGAATTAATATCCATATTTCCCCTTCTAGGGAAACTAATTTCATACTACCTTCTCAACGGTACATTGATATTGCTTGGATGAGCTCTCCTTCTCACGTCTTCTAGTTTCATCCTAATATCTGAGTTTGTTCAACCTAACATCATCCATGAGATCCTTAAGATAGCTCTTATAAGCTCCTATGATTTATACTTCAGATGATATGTGCTTGCGTAGATGCAACTTCATGCTTCATCCTTTCAGTTGATGTGTTATGATTTCATGTGTGTTTCTTATCTATAAGTGGTATGATGATTTATAACCTTGTCATGAAATTAATTAACATTGGTTATATCGTATACCACTTCTTAACACTAATAATTTTATTATTTTTTTCTTTTTTTACCATGGGGGGACATGTTGTCCTTAGATAAATGTTGTCTTGACTTAGGACTAATTGTATTGTTGGTGATCTAGTTGAATAGTGTGTCCATATCATAACTACATCTAACGCTTTCCATCATTTCCCTTCATTACCATCCTATTCATAAAAATAAATACTATCCTTGTTTATATTTGACTTATCAAATGTCATTTAGAAAAGTCTAACTAAAAAAAAAAGAAAAATATGTAAGCCATAGTGAAAAAATAAAAAACCAAAAAAGGCTAGAGGTGAAGAGAAATAATGTTAAAACAATATTGTTCATCTAACCATGTATAGGGCCCTAAGACCCATGCCTAGTACTCAAAGTCTCTAAATGGCATGCATATCACCACTTAGAGGACAAGAATACCCTTAGGAGGTCATGTATGGTGGTTTGAGGTGTCATTCTCGATTTTCCTTCCCTGATCATGTATAGGGATGCAATTCCCATGCCTAGTTCTCAAAACCTCTCAATGGTATCAATATCCCCACTTGAAGACCAAGGACACACTCAAGAAGCCATGTCTAGTAGTTTGATTTATCATTCTTAGCCTTGAATTCCTAGAAGAATCCTTTAATGTCTAAGACTTAAATTCCCTCCCTCAACCATGTGCAAACCCCTAAGATGCATACATACCGCTCAAAGGATCCCATTGGCATCGATCTCCCCACTTGGAGACTAAAAATGCTTTGAAGACACTATTGTGATAATTAATATCATTCTATAAAACTAACGCTCAAGCTACCCGCTCGACTTGATTCCATCCATTAGGAGTTAGGAGTAGATCAAAAATAAATCCCATGACCTAAGAGATGGATTGAGGATTACATTATTAAAGTCCTTACACTAATTTTTTTAAGTTCCTCACAATACGTGCACGTTCAAGCACACATTTGGAGCTATTTATTTCCCATGCATGTTATTGTGGACCATATACACATTGAGACCATATACACACGGTTTATGGTTGTTGACGGAAAAAAAAAACACTTTTTATCTGATAAGGGATGGTTGTTATGGATGATTTACACAATGTTGCTTTGATTAAAAAATTTACTTGAATCAAAATCGCAATCATATGCATTTAGAATATATGAATTTACTTTTAACAATATTCGATTATTGGATATAAGGTTGATTAATAAGTATGAATAAAATTAATAAATATTTTTTGATAAATATTATTGTCCATAATATAGGTATTGTGTTTAAATACAGGGAGCGAGAGAGCAGTTTTATGGAAAATAAGATATTTGTTAACTATTAAAAAAAATTATAAATTATTTTTTTTCTTTTTTTAATTAATTTTTGAAGTATATATTTTATTCTCATTGTAAGGGTATGGTTTATTTTCCTTAATTAACATTGTGAAAGACTGATTGAATATTGTTGTTGGAAACTCAATGATATATCAAAAAGCTATAGAGCTTAACACTCCCTTCCGCATAAGACCCCACAAAACCTTAGTCCATTATGTTTAGAAGTAGTAAGCCAAATGAAACTTTTGCAAAGGCATATAAAGGGTCATCTATGACACAAGAAGACACAAGAAGAGTGACAATTTTGAATTTTGCAAGTCCAAGTTGGAAGAGAGAATCGTGAGCATGGATACTATCATGGAAAATAAGTTTGACCTCCTAAATATGGTAGTTAGAATAGAATTCCAAAATTTTAAAGATACTAACCAATAAACTAAATAAAAATGTTTTCATGTCTCAAAACTAAGATTACAAGTAAAGAGGATCTCTTTGATTACAAGAGGATCTCAAAGAGATGGTGTGCAAAGAGGATATCAAAGGCATGAAGGATGAACTTATGAAGGAGTTATCAAAACTTCTTATCCTAAATTATCCTAGTCAAGAAGAGGATAAGGAGGTCAAGAGGATTGAGTTCTAGTAACATCCAAAGAAAACACTAACACATCTAGAGAACAAGAAAATTGAGTCCCAAACACCCAATCATTAATCAAGCCAACATCCATGAAATCATGGTTTCAACTTAGGGCCAAGGAACTAGATCATTTCCAATATTGATCAAAGTGAGAAAGTTTGATGGTAATGATCCCATGATGTGGATATTCAATATGGAGTAATTATTTGAACTACACCATGTGCCAAATCTAGAAAAAGTAATTATGCTGTCCTTATTTTAGAACGTGATCAATTTTTGTATTACCAATGACTTTCAGAATGAAAAAAGGTCTTTATTGTGCATCGGTTCATTTTTACAGGAGAATTGTTATCACATTATAGATATTATAAGAGAAAAACATTCTTTGAATTAATTGATCTTAGGAAAAGAGGTCCAATTATAGAGCACATTCCTCTCTCTCTCAAACATAATCTTAGAAATCAAGTGGCAAATCCACTCTCTCCCCTCTCCTTGTGGTGGTATGGT
>SNQJ01S0110678.1:0-22665 GCA_010110895.2 Picea sitchensis
CAATATCGACACTTTGTTATATAGCAGATCTCAAGCTAATTTAATTTCAGAAGAAGTGGTTAAGCAATTGGGATTAAAAATTAAGATACATCACAAACCCTACTCAGTAATTTGGATAAACAAAAATCACAAATTACCCATAACAAAGCAATGTATCATGAAGTTTGTAATTTCATCTAAGTTTGTGGATGAGGTAACATGTGATGTAGTATTGCTAGAAGCACATGGAATGGTCTTGGGTAGGCCTTATTTATATGATTACAAAGCAATCTTTTTCAGGGAACATAATCAATATCACTTAACTAAAGAAGACACACAATATGTTGTGCATGCTTATCATATCAAAGGGAATCAACCTCTTTTACAATGGAACAATTAAAGAAGGCAACTTATACAAGAAATACACCTATAATTGTACTAGTTGATCTTAAGCAAGAAAGTAAAATGGTCATAGCATGTAGATCTAACCATACTTTGCTTCAAGATGAGTTGTTGTCATGCAGACCTGTAAAGAAGAACAAACATGTTGATTCATTTCCAATCATGTTTCTGATATTGTTATCGTTGTTAACGTTTTCTACATAGATAGTAGTGAATTCAGATGGATGTGAACGGATAAAGATTGCTATCAATATGTGTGCAAATATCATGGTTGTTTTGCAATTGATTATGATGCGAAAGGTGCACATGACATATTTGATAGACAAAGGACAAGTGGGGATGCCTATCCTGCAATTGATGTCTGGTTAATATCCTTTTGGAGGACCAAAAGGTCTCAGTGGGGAGTCCTATCCCACACTTGATGTCTGGTTAATATCTTTTTGGAGGACCAAAAGGTTTCAGTGAGGAGGTGTGATCCAAAATGGATTTAAAAAGGCCAAAAATTCAAAGTTCTCATATTTGAGCGAGACTAGTGCCATTGCGAAGAGATTTTCACAATTTTTTTGGTGGCGCAAACAGATTGTAAATCCGACATCATATGTGAAAGTTATTGCAATCTAAAGTTCTGCATAAAAAAAAGAACCAAAGAGTAACATGACACCCTGTGAAGATGACACGTGGCATTCTTGAGTAGGACACATGGCAGTGAAAGAGTTGGATACGTGATAGGTTGAGAGATGACTGTGTTAACCAACTTACCACTCGTATCACTTGTGAGCTATGGTGGCAATTAATTGTTTTAATGTAGATATATTATATAGTTAGTGGTACCCCATTAAAAAAGGCACAAATCCCATTCTTATGTATTTCATATCCCCAAAATATAGAAACGAATTAGTATGGGATATTTTGTGGAAAAAGGCACAAATCCCATTCTTATGTATTTCATATCCCCAAAATATAGAAACTAATTAGTATGGGATATTTTGTGGTTTTTTTTAACATATAATATGGTTATACCATTTAACAAGGATCATGCCACATATATTTTAAAATGTGTTGAATTTAAAGTTTTAAAGGCACGATATAGTTATGTGGTTGTAAGAGATAACAAGATGGCGTCACGACATACCATATGGTTGGTAAACACATATTTGATGGGTATCAAATCTATTCAAATGTGCACTCCAAGTACATGTGGGTCGAAAAACTTTAGATATGGTTTATTTTAAACCATATTTAAAATCATATCCCATATAGTTTGTAACAAACACAAATTTTGATGCTAAAAATGATGGGTTGTTGGGATTTGATCCCAAAACCACCAGTTATATATGCAAAATATTTAGAAAACGAGTCACAGTTCAGAATTATACAAAAAATGTAGAGATAGTCAATTTTATCCAAGAAAAACTAGCAAGGTAGTGAAGATTTGGAGGCTATTTCCGAGAGCTACGCTCAACCTTTTTCAGTTTTGTCAGTTGTGTTGGATTTTTTTGAGGTCGAGAAGAACACAATGAGACCAGTATGAAATCCATTTCATAAAATATGATGTAAATTTCTGCTACTGAAGATTAATAAGGAAACCTCCCCCACTGAAGACAAAGACCCGGATATAGACACAAATTCTCCTGAACCTGCTATCAAGCCTGGCATTGTGGTTTGCTATCATTATTGTTCATTTTCTGTTCTAAATTCTTTATATGGCTACAACCTCGCTCATTTAGCATCTTCTCATTCTGAGCCAGTCTCAACCTAGTAAAATTTTACATGCAAATATAATTTTAACCAAAGCTATTAAATATTCATTTCTGATCACCTTTAGACCAACCACCGAGATTTAATTTAGGAAATTGTTTTGGGCACACAAACATCTACAAGGAATGATATCATATGAAACACAAGGGGAGTGCCAGACTGTGGTGTCTGGGTGTGACTGATTGTTAGGCTAAGTTTCTTGGAAATAATACTCCCCAATTAAACCTTCTCCCCCACATAACTACATGGTATGCCAATGGAAACCATGATTTAGAGAATTGGGAACAATCTCTCTCTTTCCCATACAATCAGCATTAAAAAGAACCATGGGCATGCCATGTAGGGTTATCTCGTGCCAAGATGGTATATATCCCTCACTTCCATTAGTTAAATTCTTTTTTTATCCCTCCTTCCACTAGTTTCCCCAAGATCCTCCGCTGGTGTCATATTTCTCATAAAAGGAAATAAGAAAATCCTTAGTGAGGGACTCGTCAAGATCTGGGAATTTATAGTATGTACTGACATCTTGAGGGAGGAAGGAACCAATGCGTTTTCTCTTGTCATTGACAATCCTACAATTTTGGGCATTAGAGTGGCTAATAACCCATTCTATCAATTCCATGTTTCATGGCATAGTCGCTAATTTTGGGAGGCTACATTAAGGGCAAATATTTCCTAATTTCTAAAAATGTGACATCCACTCGATTTTCGTGTTACTATGGGTTTGAATCGGTACCTCATTATTAAAACAGTAAAACATCAATTCCAAGATTGAACTAATTATTCTGTGGAGGTCACTTCCTGCATGGATCTATATCCCTTAATAGTGGCACCAACGTCAAAATATTCTTAGGGGGTAGCCTAATAATAGGTTCAACACTCTTATATGTGGATGTTTCTTCCGCTTGTGGAGGTGCATAACTGGAACCGAATTCCAAAACCCCACCTCGTCCTCATCTTCTTGGGAATTCTCTACACAAGGCCTCTTCTATGTGACATTGTATCTACAAACAACATTTCAAAAGAAAGTAAATTCCACAATAGTGTTCTTAAAGCTTGATTACACAGAATACATCATACCTATCACCGAGTGACGTTGGAGTAAAATTGAACAACGCTTAACTGAAATTCATAATGGCCTTCTTAAGGTTACTAATGTTGTTTTGGGGATATCTTCCTTCATTCTAATATGATGATACCGAATGGCATCCAATTTTTGTGAAATAGATTGCTCCATGTAGTTCATCTTAAAATTCATCAATGACTAGAATGAGAAACTTATCTTTAATAGTGATCTTGTTGATCTTTCTATAATCTAGACACATAATGCCATGAACTTTCTTTCTTGAATACCATTACCACTGCAGTAAGAACTTTGGCTAGGTTTATTAATGCCAACCCCACCATTTCCTTCAACCATGTGTCACCACTCTCTTAGGCATATAAGGGTATCTCAGATGGGTCTTGATGTTAGGAGGAAAAACTCCCAGGAATTAGGTGAATTTCATGATAAGGATTTTGAGTGGGTGGAAGACCCTTTGGAATATCTTCTTTAAATACTTTGGAATTCTTACCAACGATCCCTTGAGATCTTGAGTAATAGATGGTTTAGATGTGAACATCTAGTGAGAATATTTGTGCAATAACTTCTGATGCCTCTTTTCAATAATTTTGTCACATTAGAGCTTATCACCCACCGGTTTCCTATGATTACCCCGACCCAATTTTTTCCTTCCAATGAAAAAATTTCATGAAAAGTTCTTGAAAATTAAAAGCCATTGTTCCTAATGATTGTAAATCCATTAATTCTTAGCACCATCAACACCACTCATGGTATAGCAATCATTGGAATATTCACATATTCCAGTAAGATTGATCTTTATTGCATTTTCCTAAGTTAAATTGATAGTTCCATCCTAATCATGGCCACTGAAACTCTAGTAATGGATATACAAACAGTTCATTTCTGCATAATTTATAGTGAATGAAATTATGAGTACTGGCTACAGTCAATTATGACTATTACCCTTTTATTTTGATGCATCCCTTTGATCTTGAGGGTTTGAGGAGGCAATCTCTAGCCAATGCATTACACGATATTGTGAGTCAACTCTTCTGAATTTTAAATTGCTTCCACGCTTTCATCTCTTTGAGATGGTTCTTGTTCTGTTCTTCTTCCTCTTCACAATCCATGTAGAATAATCTCTTCTCACCATTAATTTATGTCCCTTACTATATTTGTTGTCACAATTAAAGCATAAACCTTTTTCTTTCTTTCCTCCAATTGTTGGAGAGGTTTTAGAAGAATGAACATTTATCTCTATAGATGTTAGGATTGGTCCTTCAGTATCCATAGCCATATTTTTAACATTCAACATTAGGTTCGCCTTTAGGAACCCAAATGCATTCTCCAATGATTTGGGTTCCCAAATAGCTTAACCTCACGTTGAATGTTATCTCTTAAAGTTCCTAAGGAATACATCAATCATGCCTATCCGGAATATATGTTACCCTACATCGCACCCTTAGAAGTTTCATGCCTCAGAACTAAACCCTTTGCTTGGAGATGTCAATTAAGGCAGGCCGGTTCTTGTATCCTCATAGTGTGCTATCATTTCTTCCATGAAAATTAGCGCGACAAGTGATTTGCAAGAACAAAGCTATCTGTACCATACAAATTGATTGGGCTCCTAAATATAAAGAAGCAATTGCACTTTTGTGTATGTGGCACATTATGTGATCAAATAATTTCTCCATCTAAAATATCCATATTATAGGATCCCGCCATCAAACTTCCTTTGCTATCAATCTTAGAACGTATTAGTCTCAAACTGTTAGAGTTTTCTCCATTCTTATCTCACCTTCCTGTGTCCTCACTGCGAAATTCTTCACATGCATTTTCTTACCTTCGTGTGTCCTCTCTGCTACAAAATTTTTCAATACTTCCATGATCTCCCTTTAAAGCATCCATCTTAGTATTTCTTGCCTCAAACTAGCTTTGAATCCATCATCTCTTGTAGTTCATATTTTGTTACTATCTTCTTTTGTAAATCACTTATGTCCCTAATGCATTTCTTCACCTTCAATAAGAGTCCAAGTAGAATTGTCCGGACCTTATTTTGGTGTAGAAGTTCCCTTTAAGTGGTATGTTACAAGTATCACTTTTGAACCCTTGATTTTGAGTGGGGTGGTTCCGAGTAGACAATCTTTCTTTGTTGTATCTCCCAAGTTTTAGCCCTCCCTTCTGGTATGAAAATTTATTTTTGTAGTTCTGTGATAGTTCTTCTAGAATGCCATGTCTAATCAAAATTGGATGTGCTAAGTGGAATTTATGGTAACTTCCCACAACTCTTGTTGATTTTTGGCCTTTCCAGAGATCTCACTTTGTATAGCATGCCCCACACAAAATAATTGATATGTATTCTGAAACTGGCACTAAAATACTATAGACCTGGCCCACTATCCAATGAAACTAGTCTCACTCAATTTGGATACTCTTAGGAATAATTATGATTGTTTTACTTGGAACACCTTCCCGAGACTAGTCAATAGGACTAGTCGATACCCTATCTTCCACACAATGGTGTATCTACAAAATGTAAGATGACCCGGCTTACATTTTTACCATAGATACCTTTAATACTAATTTCTCATGGAATAGCCTCTGGTTCAAGGTCTGAAACGTTACATTATATGTTTTATAGCAAAAATTCCACAATGACTTAGTTCAAGATGATTCCAGAACCCTATCTTGGTATATTAGGAATTATCTCCAAAATTATAAGTCCTTGGGAGCTGAAATTTGAACCCAAATGTACCTTGATCCGGCTTTACTAATATCCCTCCAAGCCGCTCTTCAAAACATTGTAGAACAAAAATTATAGCAAAAATTCTAGGGTGTCTCAGATGTTAGTTGAAACCCCAAGACCTTGAGCTTCCCACATACCATATGTTAAGAACCAAATATCAATATAGCATAGAAAACTTAGAATAAGTATCACTCAACGCTTGAAAAAGTTAGATAATTTCAGATAATAATCCTTCTCGATGGCAACCTCCTTTACCCTACATAAATGTTCAAGTACAAGATGATTCAGAATGAAAATGTCTCCTTGGTATATATAGGAGACTAGGAGGTATAATTACAACTAATGGAATAAAGATGACATAAATAAAATACTATTTACTAATGTAATATGCCCCAATTAAGGGTACGAGTCAATATAGGGTTTAACAAAGCAAATGTTTGGTGTGTAATCACTAGTCAGTAAATTTTCCAGAATAGAAAGTGAAACAAAGATGCAATCTTCAAATTCCAGAACAAGGGAGAACTTGTAGGTGTACACAAAGATGACCGGTATTTCACAATAAATAATGAATGATTTTGGGGAAAACACCCACCTAATATACCAAATCTACTATCATGTTAGGAAGATCTTGCAATAATATGGTGTTTAATACACTGAGCGTACCTTCCAATGGAATTTAATGGATGATTCGATACTCAGAAGTGATCATCAATAAGTTTCAAAGTGTTTTGTTTGGTGGGTTTTGAGCTCTTCAGGATTGGGAGATGGGAGTGATCCATTCATGACTTAGCACCAATGCTAATCTAGTAATGAACATTCCAAATCGTACAATAGTGATGTAGTCTTAGAACGTATGTTGGCGACGTGGATGGTTGACATGGCAGATAGAGTATGGCGTGTCTATACCTTATTGGTAGTCTAGTTAGTCAACGTGTCGATGGTACCACCACAATCTCAAGGAATGAACAATTTATAAGGCCATTGATTTAATGATCTAGGTTCAATCTTCCCTTTTGATTGGACAATCAACATTGTTTCATATGTAAGAGCCCATCGGGCATCAGGTGTGAGAATTGGCATAGAAACTGATGACTAATGAATTTGTCGACATCAGTGCATACGAGTGAAGGCCTCCAAAAACATTGAACAAAACCCTTCGATGAAGGATGAGTGTGTACCACGATGAGTGACATGGCTTACTGAAGTAAGTAGTACAGATAATGACGTAACATATTACATGGCTATAAGGCAGATGCATAGGTCTATGTGGCATGTTGACACAATCGTATGGATGATGATGGAACTTGCTACGGCTTGTACAAAATTTTAGGTGGCATCCTGCATGGTAGATAGGATAAGATTTGAGAAATTCTTCTTTGTTAATAAAAGGACGACCATGATTGAATTAAGGTTTTGATTGGACAGTGGATACTATTTAAGAATTTGTGTTTTTGAAACCCTAGCATCGGTTTAGCATTGATTGTTACTTTTTCGACGAGTATTTTTGGCCGACACCTGACGATCATGTTGGGTGATGCACTTGAGTGCGAATTCCTATGTATTACTATTTCATAATGGACGATGCCGATGAGTCGTTCGATAGTCACTACATAATAATGTCAAGTCGTTCCATAAAGGCAAGTCCAACATTCATTTCTTACTTGCATTCCCCTCGACAGGATTCCTTTATTGTCCCAATTTAAAAAACATTGTATTTTGAAATATCATGTGTTCTACCTCCTCTCACTTGGCCAATCAGTCTTAAACAAGCGTGTTTCTCTTTTGGGATTTTCTTCAAGCTTTAAGTTAGGTCCAAAATAGTCAAAGAAAACAAAAACTCAAGAAAATAAAGGAAATAAAATCAAATACAAGGGTCTAAAGTAGCTGATAAAGAAGACACAAAAATTTGAGAATCAAAATAAAAGTGGTAACGTACCTTTAAGAAATTTATATGTGTTGGTTCGCGAACAAATGGGATTCACCAGGAAAAAAAATCAAAATTTCTGATCATGTAGAAAGGAGCATACTAATTTCAGGGGTATCTTTCATAGGAGACAATGATATAAATGTTACTTATAGGTATGTAAGCATATAATTCAGAGAACAATTACGCATGTCCAACAATGGGGAGTTTTCCTAAATCCACTTCATTTCCTTGGACCAACAATTTATTCCTTACAACAAGAATGAATCTGATACCACCCCATACAAGAGAAATTTTTTATTTAGGATCCCTTGAGTAATAAATTTTTTTAGTGTCGTCATTCCAATGAGCATCCATACCTCACGAGTCACCACTATGTCACATAATCTTCTGCTCCATTGCTAGTGAGTATCCATAGCCCTAATAAAGATGTATACATTCCCTCCTTGACATCATAATTTCTCCCAGAGTCCTTTGCCTACCTCATTGATTTTATTTCTTATTTGTTTTCCACTATGCATAGTGAATATATCTATCCTTAGATATCTTTGGTAGTGAGGAGTTCTTACAATATAAGACCAAGAGTCTAGGAGGATGCCATCTGTTTCTCAAAAAGAGTAATCAATTACTTAGGATTCTGACAACATTCCCTTTTCAGAGTGGGTTATTCATCATTTTGTTGTAACACATAAGTCAAAATTTCCTTCTTTTCCATGTTCCCCTTCAGGATTTCCAGACCACAAATTAGACATTATGTTTCCTCCCTAGATGATATACATACAAAAATATAAGTATATTCTAACTCCTATTTCTAATTAAGCGTTTATCCCATTACTTTCACATTGAACACTAGAACCCCTCGTTTCACCACGTTTTTCCAAAATATAAGACCCAACCTTACCCTACCAAATGTTGGGAATAAAACAAACAAAAAAGAATAAATGAAGCATCAAATTCATCATCTAAATGAAAGAAACAAAAATTCAAAAAAAACAAATAAAAAACTCAGAGTAATAAAACCATCCACAGAGGAGACTAGGTAAAAAATATTTTGAGGCTTTGGCCATTTATAGGGAGAGAGTCTAGTTCACCCCCCATATATTGCAAACTATAAGTATAAACCCCAATTTTCTCAACACTGGTAGGGACCAAGCCACTGAATTTGGAACTTTGAATGCTTCCCTTTGGGCTCATTTACCTTATCCCATTTCAAAACAATATCTCCCACATTGAAATTTTTGTCTCCATCTTTGTGTTTTTCAAACCATCTATTTACCAACCATCGGTTAGCTGCAAGTTTTTTCCTATCCCTTTCCATTTCTTCTTCTAGCAAGAGGAGTGTGTTAATACATTGATGCATGTTTGAAAGTGAGTGACCTCTAGAGGCCTAGGATAGATACATATATGGAATATATATATTGGTTGGTAAAGTGGATTCTTTCCCATAAACCAAAAATATGGATAATTCCCAAGGGCTTCTTTAGGGGTTACCCTATCATCCCAAAGCACATTGTGTAGAGCATTGTGTTAGTTCTTAAGATTTTTTGTGACAGTCTTTTGGGATTCTCGACGATTTGTTTTTGTAGATTCTGCTACACCATTTCCTTGTGGGTAGTAATTAGTTGAATAACTTAGTATGATCCATTTATCCAATGTAAACTCAGTCATGAGGATAGAGGAGAAGTAAAATACATTGTCAAACACAATTATAGATGGTACCCCAAACCTGGTAATCAGGTGTTGTTCCAAGAACTCTGATCACCACCTTTTCATTAATTTTGGCAAGAGGATTATATTATGACCATTGAGTGAAGTAATCTATTTCCGTTAATATGTACTTGTGTTGTTTATATAATTTTGGGTTGATTTATCCTATGACATATATTCCCTATTTCTCTAAAATGTCTAGAAATTCATTAATGTATCGCAATAATGGAGGCTCTTTCTTTACCAACACCTCAACCGATAGACTTTATATGTTCCTGACATGTATAAGTGTCTCTAAAAAGTTGGCCAGTAGTATACTACCCTTAGGATTTTACGAGTCATAGTATCACTTGCAAAGTGCCCACATGCTGGTCCATCATGTAGATATTTCAATAATCTTCTTTGTGTATTCTCAAAGACATAAGCAATACCCATCATAATTATTTGAATAACATAGAGTTAACTAGACAATATTGGGAAGATTTCAACCTAAGATCTCTCCTAATTTTAAATGCTCGACATGTGCCATCATGGTTAGAGATATTTGAATACCAAGGGATTCAAGCACTCTGGTGGATGTTATACAACATTTCATCGCACCATATGTATAATTCACGTCCATCCGCACTATCCTGACTTGCTAGGTCTTGAGACTGTATAATTTTCATAGACCTTGGCCCCTAACTATCTTTGTTGGTTT
Organism: Picea sitchensis; assembly: GCA_010110895.2. Classification (NCBI taxonomy): domain Eukaryota; kingdom Viridiplantae; phylum Streptophyta; class Pinopsida; order Pinales; family Pinaceae; genus Picea; species Picea sitchensis. The sequence goes on from SNQJ01S0110678.1 coordinate 10,280, forward strand.
GATCTCAAGATAAAAATTTTGAATGATTGTCATCTAGTTTCCCTTCTTTCTCCCATCTTTTGTTGAGTGAATATTGATCTCATAGTAGGGTGGGACACTATGACTTTGGTGTGGTTTTTTAGGATGTAAGATCTTAAATATTTTACTTCTTTGTACAATCTACAGTTTGTTTGTCGATGGTATGGTAACTAAGTTTTGGACTTTGCAAGTTGGTGCTCATGAATGAAATGTATCATTTTTCCTTCATCCTTTTATGTTAGGAATGATACTAAACACTGGTTAGAGGAAAATTTTTATAATAATAAATCCTTACTAAAATTAGGGCTACGCAGGATCGTTGCTTGAGAAATAGTAGTCTTGATTTCGTGAAAGACTCCTTCTTTTTTCCATTTAAAATCAACGACTTGCGAATCATATTCTTATAAAATGTCAATGATACCAACAAAATGAATTAAATTTCTTACAAAATTTATCTTATGAAAGAAAGATTGCATGGATTTCTTTGTTGCAGTAAAGGAACCGGAAATCAACTTAATCCATTTGGAGATTATGCATTCTAATGTGCCGATCCCAATTCTTTGTTTGGAGGATTATGTATACCTGTGTTTTCCTTCAAAGGGACTTAAATATAATTCCTTTAAGTTATAGTCTTCTTTGGGTTGAGAGATATACCGTACCTCCTACACCTCTCAAAAGTTTTAGTTAGGTGAAGTATGTGGTTTGACCTATTTTTTGAGTAAGCTATAACATTGTCGAGATAAAACACTACATACTTGTTTATGAGTCTTCTAAAGGCATCATCCATAGCTCACTAGAAAGTTTCTCTTGCATTAATTAGGCCAAAAGGAACACCTTTATATGCAAAGGTTCTCCATTTAGTCCAGAAAGTGGTTTTCAATCGATCTTCTTCCAAGACTAAAACTTGACTATATCCTGAAAAATTGTCCAAAAGTGAGAACATCTCGGATCCAGGGACAATTTGCAGGAGTTGTTCCATTGGGGGTACATGCTATTTGTATTTTTTAGAGGATTTGTTTAGATTGTGAAATCCACACAGAGGCAGATCTCACCTGATTTCTTTTTAACAAGTACTAGATTATCTACCCAAGCAGAATGTCTCACTTGAAAAATTATCTTGGCATCCAATTGTTGAATTTTTACTACGCTAGGCTCAAGCATGAGATTTATTTCATTTTAGAATTTAATTGAACCATAAACAAATGCAACTACACAATGTACAAGTGTTGCAATAACCAAGATCACAAGAAGAAATACCATGCACAAGATCACAAAAAATATCCTCGGAAAACCCTTATCAACAAGGGAGAAAAACCCAACAACTATATTCTCAAGAGAATATCCTCCAACCATGAAACCCTAGTGCACAAAAGAGGGTGCTCTACTACCTTGAAAATTGTGCACAAGAGAGGTGCGCACTTCATCCGTAGAAGATGTACTTGCTGAAATTCTGAAATGACAAGTGACTTGTGTGTTTCCTAAATGGGGAAATCACCTTTATTTATACTAGATTGGACAGACCAAAAGTGGTGTTTATTGGCACAATAGGGACGACCTCAATAACTCATAAAATAATTAATTATTACAATAACCATTAATTATCTTTCACATATGGTGGATCCAACCTGTACCCTTTACATCACAATTAGGGTTACAGGTAAATATTACTCTCAAACAATATAGAAAGGTATCTCACACATCCACTAGCACTTAGCCACTAAGGGCACATCCACCTGTGCTCAGCCACATGGACGTCCTACTCAATAGATCTATATCTCACTGAGTCCACAGGAGAATCATCTGGAGTACCATCTCAAGCCTGACTCAACGGAGTCCACAAGACAGGAGATCACATGTCATAACAACTCAATCCATATTTTGACGCACACCCATCACATGGTCACTTTCACCCCACATAGGGGTACACATCATTTCATCTCAATCCAGAGAGGAACAACACACCCATCTCATGGGCATCCTCACCCCACACAAGGGCACACATCGTCTCATCTCAATCCAAAGAGGAATGACACACCTATCTCATGGGCACACCCAACACATGGGCTCTCTAATAGGTCGACTCACTCAGTCTGTGTCCTGGAGGATGTCTCATGAAGCTGTAATCATCATCAACAACAAATGTTTGAGATCCTTTTGCATAAAAGGCTCGAGAGATGGGCGGAAATTTTGCAATTTTTGCTGAAAAGGCTTAACACATTTCCTAAAGGAAATGGTGTGTTGAATGATCCCTGTTTCGTAAGTTTTTAGATCCTGATATGACCATGCAAAAATGTCCTGATATTATTTAAATAGTTTGAGGTATGCTCTCTTTTTTTTCCAGTAAATAGTTTCCTTCCAAGGTTAATGTTCTTGGGACTTTAAGCAGTCCCTAGGTTTATAACTTCATAAGTGAGACTAGAACTACCCATTTTCACTTTTTTAGTATTCTTGAATTTCTCTTGCAAATCAAACAAGTTTTCTTAGTTGAATACTCCTTTGGGAATTGTGTGAAGCTTAGGTCTCTCAGTTATGTTGTATTCCTTGGATTCAAACTCTTCATATTCTTGTTCAACAAGTACTTCTTGAAACTCTTCATCATCAATGGTTAGGTCTCTAAAGTTTTCTTCATTGGTTAAAAATGTTATGATCTGTTCATCTCCCTCAAATAATCTCTAGTTGGTGATGTTGTCAGGGACTGATGGTTTGTATGATAGCTCTATAGTGGACATATAAGCCTCAAAGTCTTCTAGGGGAGACAACCTTGATGCTATTGTAGCAAGGGAATCCACAAGTGAGCTTTTGGATCGAGGAATCATAGTGATATTAAATGCTAAAAAGTTATATACCAGCCTATGCACTTCTTGTTGATAACTCCTAAGATGTGGTGAGTTAATATGTATGGTGTTCTTGACTTGTCTAAAAATTATATTTGAATCCCCAAAGATAACAATTTATTTAATGTTCAAGTCAATGGATTTTTTTAAGACCTTGGACTAAGGCCTCGTACTCAACTGTGTTGTTAGTACATTCAAATTCAATCCTATAAGATAAAAAAACTCTGCTTACTGGCTGGGTCAATAAAAATACACATGGCCCTGGCCCCTTCTTATGATTTAGATCCATAAAAAAAGAGATTCCATATTTTAGAGGGGACATGAGGCACTCTTTTCTGAGTGTTTGTGCTTGAATTTTCAACTTCATTTGATGCACTAACTGTAAAACATTTATCTAGGATGATGTAATTTTCTGTTATTATCTGATTTTCTTGCAACAACAACTCTAATTTATGTGCCAATGGAATTTTAGATACATAAGATATAAAATTCCCAAAATATGAGTCACAATAATAGTTCCCTAAAATGGGAAACTTGGATGAAGATGGTTCATTGGGAGACTCCAAATCAATGACAATGTGTTTTAAGTAATTTTCTCGGCCATTTCTTATCTTGTTAGGCTTTCCATTCCAATGCAACCACATGAGAGACTGGTTAGAAGCAAAGTACCCTTGGAGTTTGTGTGACCAGTCACGACTAAGTATAATCCCATATGCTTAAGGAATATCCACAACTACAATATCAATAACTTGGTGAATCTTGGGGTTATAAGCAATCCTAATCATGACATATTTTGCTTCCCCAATAAATTTTACCTCCGATCTGTCGAGTTGTATGATATGTGCTGCACTTTTAGTGGGAGTTCCATTTAACTTTTTTCAAACATAATAAGGCATACAATTTGATGATGACCTTGAGTCAAGTAGGAAATTGTGCATATTTCTATTGGAGATTTCAAATGTCAACATGAAAGGGAGAATGGAAAACTTAGATTTCTTATCTATGGACGATGAATCAACTGTTGACTTCTTATTTTCTCCTGAAGTTACCCTATTTATGTTTTGATTGGTGTTGACTATTTTGTTTTATTCATCCTTTTATGTTTGTAGTAACATATTTTTCTACTGAGGGATCCTGCAAAGATCCATAACATAAATGTTGGATTTAATTTTCCTTAGATCCTCTACTACATTATACTCTAATTTTGTTGATTCCTAACCTACAAATTTACGAACAAAGTTGAGAATAGGTGCATTCTTGGTTAAGGGAGATTAGGTCCAAGTATTCTTAGGATCTTGAGCTATGACTAGATGGGTTTGAGAGACATGGATTTTGTTCCTTATCTGAACAACCAAAGTTCCATCTACCAATTCTTCCTCTTCAGTGAGGTTTACCCCAGACATCATATGATTTACATATAATAATACCATAGTTGTATCTCCTGGATGTTCATTGTATTATTCATATGTAGTTCTAGATGATGGGCCATTCATTTGATTAGTTAAAACAAATCTGTCTAAGAAACAATTGGCCATAAAATTCATGGCGTTTATCCATTGAGGAAAATTATTTTCAGAGTGATTTGAGGCCACATCTCTTGAATCATATTCAAATTAGTTGGGGGAGGCTCTATGGATCTGAAAGGAGGAGGTATTTTGAAAAAAGGTCTATAATGCCTTTGTTTAGATGTACCTTCTCCTGCACTTCTTTTCATGTCTACTATCTCATTTGACAACTTCTTAGTTATTATTTTTAGACTTTTGATGTCAGTGTTATATTTTTTATTGTTTTGATCAACTTGTTTCCCTTGTGACATGTTCAACAAAACCCCCCTTTTGGGATGTTGTGTTTATTTCTTTCCTAAGGAAATCTGGCTTTCTTTGCACCCTTTCATATGAAATTCAATGGTCCTAGATTCCTCAAAATTTTCGACTATAGCATGTTTGTCAACTCTTTTAACAAACATGGAAATTGAAGATGGTAAATCATTTGCATACACTTCAATTTGTAATTCTTGGGAAGGTTTTATGTCTGGTTGGAACTTGTTCAAGATTGTGGTAAAATGATGATTAAATTCTTTAACTTTCTCTTTTGGACCCATAGTGGCAACGAACAGTTCAACCATTAGAGCCCAAGTTGTGGTTTCTTCCACAAATTTATATAAGAAGTCTTTTTAGAACTTGGTCCAACTGGTTATGGAACTGTCAGGGAGATTAAAATACTAAGTGGAAGCTAGGTTTTCAAAGGTGTAAAGGAAAAGTAGAAAAAATACATCCTCATGTTACACATTCATTAATCAGATGGATAAGATAAAAAATTTAATATGATCCTCAAAAGATCCAAATGTTTTAGGATCAAATTTGGGTAGTAACTTCTTTGGAAGCCTTGGTAAGTTATGTAGATGACTGGGTAAATATAAGTCATATTGGTCCAACCAAGTTTGGTTATTCCTTTCTTGGTTGTCTTCATTATTGCCACCCATGTGATCTGATTCGTAGTTCGAGGCTTCTGAATCAGATTCTTCTTCTTCTGATTCTGGGTCTTCTTCGGGTTCAAAGTAAGTACTTACAAGTGGAGTAACTGTTGGTGTGTTAGGGATTAAGACAAAGGGTTATTCTATTTCAATTAAGGAAAAATGCACTAGATCTTCAACTGTGTGTATGAAGGCATGTTCTGCTATAGAAACAACACGTATGAAATTTATTATTCTTCAAGGAAGTAATGAATTTATGGATAATGCTCCTATTTTCCTAACATATGATCATGTAATTATCCTAAATGTGTTAACTTCCTCATGAGATATTACATATGGAATTTCAATATGCTATCTAGAACTTTCCTCATCCCGAGGCAAGGTACTGGAAGTGGGAGTATCTTCAGGATGTGAATTTACTTTATGTGGGTTATTTGTATGGATTTCCATGCATCAATCCCTCCTTATAGCACCAATTCTATTGAGGGGGCTAGATTCCCTTTGAATCAATAGGAGGGATTACACCTAAGGATGAGGACCTGTTATCGCACAAGTTGTAGGTTATGCAAAGCCCGACCCAATCACCAATTGGCGACAACTAGGAGGGAACATACCGGCTGTCACCTTAGGTAGGTGTCCTCATCACTTTAGAGGTGAGGTATTCACCTAAAGGGGGTAATCCCGGTGATCCTAGGGGGAATTGAGACGAAAAAGGATGAAGATGAAGGGGATGTCCCTAAAGGTCAATTCTAAATTATATGAGGATCTTGGGAAAGAGTCTTGGGAAGGTTCAAGGGTTTCCAAATGTTATAAATAATAGATGTTCTCATTTAACCATAGACAATATAACAATATTGTCTCCCAACCATAGGCCGAATCCACCCCCAAGCACCTTAACCTTGAAAGAGAATAATTCTAGAAGAAAACCATAGGCCTAATAGCCAATCAATGTAGCGTACCTCTCTCCATAGCTAGCACACAAGGCATAAAGTCCAAACCATAACCAATAGAAAGTCCAAGCCTGAACCGAGAATACAAGTTGCAGTAGCTGCAACTACAACTACTCTCTAGACTTGCGCACTTACTTAGGTTTTGCAGTGCGCACTCTTACATTTCTGAAATTTTGATATGTGTGTACCAAATGATCTCTGGCATTTTATATTTATACTTCTTTCTCCAGGCTGTCTGGCCCGACTTCTCTTTTTGGAGGCTAAAGACTCAATATAAAATATTCTTTTTAGCTGACTTTACTTCTAGGGTTATGTCCAAGTATTTTAGGGTTCTTCCTGCTTCCCGAAATATTCTATTCTTGTCAGGGTTACACGTGGAGGTTAATACCTCCCATAGCTACCATAATATCAACACCAAATGTGTTGAGTGACCTACTGATAGTGAAGTACCTGCTCGAGACACAAGAAAAACAAGCATATGATGCAATATAACCAATTGGACAAGCAAGTTAATATTGTTGTCCCTAATAGATTTTGTTAGTAACAATATATATCAGCAATGAAATGGCACAATAAGCTTCTAAACAAGTGCTAGAAATCAAGTGAAATATGTAAGAGATAAACTAGCTAAACACTAGTGAAACTCAATATTCAAAGACCAAGATACTAGCACGAAAAGATAAGGCTGTTGTAAACACTTTCCACAAAAATATATATCAACCTTATGGCTGTAACAATAAACTTATTACAAAAACAAAATTAGCTGCTAAAACTCCTCCAAACTTTTCCAAATGTGCACTAGATCAAGTAGTGTAAGTGTGCAAAATTTGGGAAATTTTCAGCGGTTGATTAGAGAATTATTGAAGAAATTAGATTAGGGTTTATACAACCCTAATGGCTGAAGATGTATATTTTTAACAACAACAAGAACTACCCCTTTGATGGGGACACCCTAGTGGCTGAAAGGTGCTCTAAGCACAAGGAACAAAACCCAAGTTGAAAAAAGTTAATACGACAAGCAATTACATTTCCTGATGTAATATTTTGTTTCTCCAATGCAAGAATACTTCAGATTAGTGCCTTTAAAATTGGGTGAATGGGGTCTTTAAAACACAAGTTAGATCAACCATAACCTTAGGGGTGTAAACCCTCTTACTCCCTAGGGTATGCCATCCAAACTTAGGGTAAATCTAGGAGGGTATACATACTCATATTCCTCCTAGCAACCCTTGCAAAAAAAAAAGATTTAAAACCTTAACAAAGAGATGAAGCAATGATTGAGGGTGTATCTAGAATACTCCTCCCTAGGGTTTCCACCAACAATAACCAAAATAAGCAAGAAATAAATAACATATGGATATTTTTCCTTACCTAGTTCAAGAAAATGAGAGAACAGACCTTAGTTACCATGCAACATTCATCCAAGATCAAGAGAGAAAGAATTTTAGGGGGTGCACATCACTCCTCCTCATCCATTCACCAAGAGACATTCATCAAAGGACATTCCATAAGAGAGAAACACCAAAATCACCAAGGGTAGCGAAAATTTCAGTCAAGTACTTCAAACCTATAAAAGTAATTCAATCCTTTAGAGAATATTTTTGACCGAGATGATATGTATAAAGGGAAACCTTTGAATAAAGTCAGCGACAAGATCGTTGAATTAAAAATTGGAACAAAGGAATCCCCAAAATTAATTAAATTTGGTAAAGGAACAATGACTGATGAAAGGGAAAATATGATTTCCCTTATAAATGAGTTCAAATATGTCATCTCTTGGTCTTATGAATATCTAAAGGCTTACTGAGAAGACATCATACAACACGTTATTCCCCTCATTGATGGTACAAGGCCCTTTAGAAAAAAACTCATGCAGATGAACCCAAAGGTTTCCCTACAAGTGAAAAAATATTTACAAAAGATGGTTGAGGTAGGAATAATCGAGCCTATCAGATATTCATGATGGGTATCTAATCCAGTTATTGTAAGGAAGAAGACTGGCGAAATCAAAATATGTGTAGACTTCATAAATTTAAACCAGTCTTCACTTAAGGACAATTATCCTCTACCAAACATGGAGTACCTTTTGCAAATGGTCACCGGTGCATAAATGATGTCCATGCTTGATAGTTTCTCAAGATATAATCAAGTTTTAGTAAAGAAGGATGATCAACTAAAAATTACTTTAACCACCCCTTGGGTAACCTATACGTATTTAAGAATGCCTTTTGGACTCACCAACGCAGGGGCTACTTTTCAGCACGCCATGGACTATGCTTTCAAGGATCTAATCAAGAAACTTATAGAGATATATTAGGATGATCTGACCACCATCTCTAAAAAGAGGGAACAACATATCCAACACTTAAGAACTATTTTCAAGAGATGTAGGGAGTATTTCATTTCTCTCAACCCTAAGAAATCAATTTTTGGTGTTGACAAGGGTAAGTTAATAGGCCATATCATTTATAAAGATGAAATCATGATAGAACTTTCCAGGGTTGAAGCCATTAAGAAAATTCCTCTCCCTAAGGACAAGAAAACCCTGTAATCTTTCTTTGGTTAGATTAACTTTATCAGGAGATTCATTCCGAACTTTGCCAAAATTGTTAAACCCCTTAACAAGTTACGAAAAAAGGATGCCTATTTTGAATGGGAAAGTGAAGGCAATATATCCTTTCAACGCATCAAAGAGGAAATAACTGTTGCACTAGTCTTGGTTAGCCCAAATATTTCCAAAGACTTCATCGCTTTTTCTTTTTCTTCAAAGGATATCATTGCAGGGGTGTTGTTACAAAAGAATGATCAAGGGGATGAACAACCGACCACTTTCATGAGAAAAAATCTTAGAGACTCAGAATTGAATTACACCATTACAGAAAAACAAGCTTACGCTTTAGTCAAGTCTCTCAAACACTTTCAAAATTATGTGTGATACAACAAGATCAAAGCCTTTGTCGCCTACCCCGTTGTGAAGGACGTTTTGTCACAACAATATTGTCTTAGATCAAGAGGAAAGTGGGTGTCACAAATATATGAATACAATTTGGAGATCAAACCAACCAAGTCAATTAAAGGGAAAGAGATTGAAAAAATGATGACATAAAGCAATCAAGATGCCATTGAGGTAGGAGAGAAGGAACAAGTTAACATTGCCGTAAGTGAGATTGAAAACAATGAATGGTATTCAAAAATCATTTATTACTTGAAAAGCGTCACATGCCATGGCCATTTAGTATAACATAAAAGGAGAGCCTTGAGGCTCAAAGCTGTGAGGTATTGCCCGACAAAGAATGGTCTCGGGTGGAGGAATCCAGATGGGGTAATCCTAAGATGTGTTGATAAATAAGACAATGATAGGTTAATGACCGACCTTCATGCAAGACATTGTGGAGGCCATTTTTTAGCACACGCCACTGCCCATAATATTTTAAGGGTGGGATACTATTGGCCTACTATTTTCTCTGACACACATCGATATGTTAGATCTTGTCAATCGTGTCAATTTTTTACTGGCAAGCAACACCTTCATGCCCTTCCCCTTAAGCAAGTCATTGTAGAAGCACCCTTTCAACAATGGGGATTGGATTTCATTGGTGAATTCAAAGAAAAATCTAGTAATAGATACCGATGTATTTTAACCACCACTGATTACTTCACTAGATGTGTGGAAGTTGTCCCAACAAATAAAACAACATAAGAAGTTGTGATGAAATTCCTTGAGGAAAAGATTATTAATAGATTTGGTGTCCCTGCTAAGATAACCATCGACAACACCAAATCCTTTATCTCAATGGCACTCAATGAGTTTTTCTTCAAGTATGGGATTGTTTTATCACATTCTTCAAATTATTATCCTCAAGGGAGTGGCTTGGCAGAATCCAACAATTTTTTTTTTATGAACATTGTGAAAAAGATTGTTGGGGAAAACAAGAAGAGTTGGGACAAAAAAATTAAGTATGCCTTGTGGGCCAACCACACGACTACCAAGACCACAACCGGAAGGACTCCTTTTTATTTAGTGTACGGGTTATAAGCTCACTTGTGTATAAATCTCCAAATTCCAACATTAAAAATAGCCAAAAAATTGAGTACAAATAAAGAAGCATTGTAGGCATGAATCGATCAACTCATGGAATTAGACAAAACTAGAAGAATGGCCTTCGATCAAATGGAAAGGAATAAAGAGAAAGTGAAAGGAAATTTTGATTGAAAGGCAAGACAAAGAGAATTCAAGGAAGGGGATCAAGTCTTAATGTGGGACAAAAGAAGAGAAAAACCTGGGATGCATCAAGTTCGACAGTCTTTGGCTAGGCCCCTACAAAATAGAGGAAGTGTCTGGGCCAGACTCTTTTTACTTATCCATGAAAGAAGGGAGGAGGATGCCACTACCAGTAAATGGATCTCCCCTCAAACATTATTTCCAAGGTGACACGTGACTTCTTTAGGGCCCATGCCCCAGATAAGTAGATAGGTCATCTTGCTTTCATTGAATATGCATATTTATTGCTCATATTAGTTTATATGCATCTCAGATTTCATTTTTCTCCACTTTCATATTGATTTCATGCTTAGTGTAGAAATTAAAAAAAAAATGTCAAAATTTTTCTTTTATAGATTAGATTTCATTTTATTTTATATGTATGGGTAAAGGGTGATAACACCACCCTATATGCTCTGATCCCTTTTTCTAAGTTTTAGCAGGAACATGTCTTCCAGGAGATGTTGCAGTTCTCATGCATTCTACGAAGAGCACATGTCCCCAAGTAGGAGCCAGATGCTATCCCTATTTTGTGGGATAACTAAGGATATTATGTATTGAGGCCTTCAGGTTGCAGATATGGAATGCTGAGAGACCACATGACCAACAATATCCTTTTTCATAGATGGAGAACCTTATAACCACCACATAGGTTGTAGATTTTCAGATGGAATCCACCACACCAACTGACTTCCAAGAGGCATTGGGCCTTTCTCCATGAGGTACAAGTCAAGTATTATGGTAAGTGTCATTTCAATATTTGAGGCATTTGAGTATGATGTATCTTAGACTACTTTAGATTTCATGACATATGCTTGGAATTATGACTTTTTCCCTGCTTCATCTTGGTCGTTGACATTGTTCCCTAGTAAGTGGTCTTCCTTGGGAATTGGTTTTCCACTAGGAACTCCCTTGAAGAGTCATTCTACCGTTCTCGACCATACTTACCACTTTCCATCATTATTTCCCCCCATTTCCTTATCTCTTGGGATTTTAGGGTGTATTGACCCAAGAAGGGGTTGTACCTCATTCTATGGGAAGAAGGGGTTGAAGGACCTAAGGGATTGTTGTTGGGTAAAATATAAAATCCTATGTATAAACCTTCCAGATGCTTCGCCTAGGGATTCCCCAAGAAAGCAATGAAACACTTATCTGTAAGAAAAGGGGGAGTCACAGGAATAATGATTAAGAATGCTTAAAGGGTTAGTTGGAGGATAGGAGGTCTCATTACGAGCCGACCTATCATGATCATGGATAACTAGTGGTATGACATTACCATCATCTCGTCACCAAGCCAGGGTAATGGCTCTAAGTTGCATGGTTGAGAGGAAGGGGATCTCATCACGTGCCAACCTTCTTATTTCCACTAGGTATTTGTGAGTAACACTGTCATTATCTGGACACCACGCTAGGATAGTGGCCTTCAACTTTCCCTAAAATTTGAAAAGAAACAAATAATGGCAAAGTGATGGGCTTGGAAAAATTTGCACTGCAAATGAAGGTGCCACACACCCTCTACAAAGGCACCCATAAATGAGACACTACAACCCCTTGTATGTCATGAACCTCGTGCCAATAGAGTCTTGACCCTTAACCATTTCATCCACTTTATATGACTTATATAGGTATCTCTTGGAAAAACTCCTTGACCCAGGGTAATATCTACCCAATAGGACACTTTGTCAACCCTCCCATATCCAAGTTTGTCAAGTCGCATAATGTCTTTGAGCACTTAATTGTTTGACAGGGTAATATTTGACACACATGCTTAGGTGACTCATTTATTGACTTGATTTACTTATCATTATATTTTAACTTGAGATCCTTGGAGGGTGTGCTTGTTTGTCTTT
>SNQJ01S0110678.1:22675-43140 GCA_010110895.2 Picea sitchensis
CATTCCTAACATAAAAGGATGATGAGAAAAATGAAGCCCACATTTCATTCATGAGCACCAACTTGCAAAGTCCAAAACTTAGTTACCATACCATCGACAAACAAGCATATGGTGTACAAAGTAGTCAAACATTTCAGATCTTACATCCTAAAAAACCACACCAAAGTCATAGTGTCCCACCCTACTATGAGATCAATATTCACTCAACAAAAAAATGGGTGAAAGGAGAGGAAACTAAATGACAGTCATTCAAAATTTTTATCTTGAGATCAAGCCAGCAAAGATAGTTAGAGGTCAAGATTTATGCAAATTAGCCACAGAGTCTCAAGACCTAGCAAGACCAGATGAGTCTGGATGGGACAATGAATTTTCCTTATGGTGCAGTGAAATGTTGTATATCCCACCAAGTCATGAATCATGGTATTCAAATATCTCTAATTTTCCCCATGATGGAACATGTCCAGAGCATTTAAAACCTAGGGAGAGAAGATCCCTTATATTGAAATCTTCCCAATATTGTCTCGTTAACTCTATGTTATTCAGAAATAATTATGATGGAGTATTGCTTACATGTCTTGAGAAAGAATACACAAAGAAGGTATTGAAATATCTACATGATGGACCAGCATGTGGGCACTTTGCAAGTGATACTATGACTCGTAAAATCCTAAGGGTAGTATACTACTGGCCAACTTTTTTTAGAGACACCCATACACATGTCCGAACATATAAAGTCTATCAGTTGAGTGTTGGTAAAGAAAAAAGAGCCTCCATCCCATTGCAGCCAGTAATAATTTCTAGACATTTTTAGAAATAGGGGATAGATGTCATAGGGGAAATCAACCCAAATTCATATAAACAACACAAGTACATATTAACGGAAATAGATTACTTCACTCAATGGTCATAATATAATCCTCTTGCCAAAATTAATGAAAAGGTGGTGATCCAGTTCTTGGAACAACACCTGATTACCAGGTTTGGGGTACCATCTATAATTGTGTTTGACAATGTATTTTACTTCTCCTCTATCCTCATGACTGAGTTTACATTGGATAAATGGATCATACTAAGTTATTCAACTAATTACTACCCACAAGGAAATGGTGTAGCAGAATCTACAAAAACAAATCTGATCAGAATCCCAAAAAAGACCGTCACAAAAAATCTTAAGAACTAACACAATGCTCTACACAATGTGCTTTGGGATGATAGGGTAACCCCTAAAGAAGCCCTTGGGAATTATCCATATTTTTGGTTTATGGGAAAGAATCCACTTTACCAACCAATATATATATTCCATATATGTATCTATCCTAGGCCTCTAGAGGTCACTCACTTTCAAACATGCATCAATGTATTAACACACTCCTCTTGCTAGAAGAAGAAATGGAAAGGGATAGGAAAAAACTTGCAGCTAACCGATGGTTGGTAAATAGATGGTTTGAAAAACACAAAGATGGAGACAAAAATTTCAATGTGGGAGATATTGTTTTGAAATGGGATAAGGTAAGTGAACCAAAAGGGAAGCATTCAAAGTTCCAAATTCAGTGGCTTGGTCCCTACCAGGTAGCTGAGAAAATTGGGGTTTATACTTATAGTTTGCAATATATGGGGGGTGAACTAGACTCTCTCCCTATAAATGGCCAAAGCCTCAAAATATTTTTTACCTAGTCTCCTCTGTGGATGGTTTTGTACTACAGTTTCTTTATTTGTTTTTGAATTTTTGTTTCTTTCATTTAGATGATGAATTTGATGCTTCATTTATTCTTTTTTGTTTGTTTTATTCCCAACATTTGGTAGGGTAAGGTTGGGTCTTATATTTTGGAAAAACGTGGTGAAACGAGGGGTTCTAGTGTTCAATGTGAAAGTAATGGGATAAACGCTTAATTAGAAATAGGAGTTAGAATATACTTATATTTTTGTATGTATATCATCTAGGGAGGAAACATAATGTCTAATTTGTGGTCTGGAAATCCTGAAGGGGAACATGGAAAAGAAGGAAATCCCGACTTGTGTGTTACAAAAAGATGATGAAGAACCCACTCCTAAAAGAGGGATTCTATCAAAATCCTAAGTAATTGATTACTCTTTTTGAGAAACAGATGGCATCCTCCTAGACTCTTGGTCTTATATTGTAAGAACTCCTCACTACCAAAGATATCTAAGGATAGATATATTCACTATGCATAGTGGAAAACAAATAAGAAATAAAATCAATGAGGTAGGCAAAGGACTCTGGGAGAAATTATGATGTCAAGGAGGGAATGTATACATCTTTATTAGGGCTATGGATACTCACTGGCAATGGAGCAAGGTATGTGACATAGTGGTGACTCTGTCAGAGCTATGGATGCTCATTGGAAACAGAGCGACACTAAAAAAAAAAATTTATTACCAAGGGATCCTAAATAAAAAATTTCTCTTGTATGGGGTGGTATCAGATTCATTCTTGTTGTAAGGAATAAATTGTTGGTCCAAGGAAATGAAGTGGATTTAGGAAAACTCCCCATTGTTGGACATGCGTAATTGTTCTCTGAATTATATGCTTACATACCTATAAGTAACATTTATATCATTGTCTCCTATGAAAGATACCCCTGAAATTAGTATGCTCCTTTCTACATGATCAGAAATTTTGATTTTTTTTTCCTGGTGAATCCCCATTTGTTGCGAACCCAACACACCCTTAAAATTTCTTAAGAATTTTTGGGTACCACTTTCATTTTGATTCTCAAATTTTTGTGTCTTCTTTATCAGCTACTTTAGACCCTTGTATTTGATTTTATTTCCTTTATTTTCTTGAGTTTTTGTTTTCTTTGACTATTTTTGAACCACAACTTAATCTTGAAGAAAATCCCAAAAGAGAAACACGCTTGTTTAAGACTGATTGGCCAAGTGAGAGGAGGTAGAACACATATTTCAAAATAAAAATGTTTTAAATTGGGCCAATAAAGGAATCCTGTCGAGGGGAATGCAAGTAAGAAATGAATGTTGGACTTGCCTTTATGGAACGACTTGACATTATTATGTAGTGACTATCGAACGACTCGTCGGTGTCGTCCATTATGAAATAGTAATACATAGGAATTCGCACTCAAGTGCATCACCCAACATGATCGTCAGGTGTCGGCCAAAAATACTCGTCGAAAAAGTAACAAACAATGCTAAACCGGTGCCAGGGTTTCAAAAACACAAATTCTTAAATAGTATCCACTGTCCAATCAAAACCTTAATTCAATCATGGTCGTCCTTTTATTAACAAAGAAGAATTTCTCAAATCTTATCCTATCTACCATGCAGGATGCCACCTAAATTTTTTTACAAGCCATGTAGGATTCCACATCATCATCCATACGATTGTGTCAACATGCCACATAGACCTATGCATCTGCCTTATAGCCATGTAATATGTTACGTCATTATCTGTACTACTTACTTCAGTAAGCCATGTCACTCATCGTGGTACACACTCATCCTTCATCGAAGGGTTTTGTTCAATGTTTTTGGAGGCCTTCACTCGTATGCAGTCAGCCGACTTCATTGATCATCGGTTTCTATTAATTCTCCTTTGATGCCGGAGTGGGCTCTTACATATGAGAAACAATGTTGATTGTCCAATCAAAAGGGAAGATTGAACCCAGATCATTAAATCAATGGCCTTATAAATTGTTCATTCCTTGAGATTGTGGTGGTACCATCGACACGTTGACTAAATAGACTACCAATAAGGTATAGACATGCCATACTCTATCTTCCATGTCAACCATCCATGTTGCCAACACACGTTCTAAGCCTACATCACTATTGTACGATTTGGAATGTTCATTACTAGATTGGTGTTGGTGATAAGTCATGAATGGATCACTCCCATCTCCCAATCCTAAAGAGCTCAAAACCCACCAAACAAAACACTTTGAAACTTATCGGTGGTCACTTAAGTGTCGAATCATCCATTAAATTCCTACCATTAGGAATGCAGCTCGATTAGCAGTAAACACCATATTATTACCAAGATATTCCCTAACATGATGGTAGATTTGGTGTAATGGGTGTTTTCCAAAATCATTTCATTTATTAACTTCTTGTAAAGTACTAGTCATTGTTGTGTGTACACCTACAAGTTCTCCTTGTTAGAATTTGAAGATTGCATCTTTGTTTCACTTTCTATTCTGGAAAATTTACTGACTAGTGATTACACACCAAGCATTTGCTTTGTTAAGCCCTATATTGACTCGTACCTGGTGGGACATGGCCATTAGTAATGTTATTTTATTTATGTCATCTTTTATTTGGATTGTAATTATACCTCTAGTCTCTATATATACCAAGGAGACATTTTTCATTGGAATCATCTTGTACTTGAACATTTATGTGGGGTGGGGAGGTTGCCCATCAGAAGAGGATTATTATACGAAATTATCTATTTTTCAAGTTGGTACTTATTCTAAGGTTTTCTATGCCATATTGATATTTGGTTCTTAACATATGGTATCCCAGCTCAAGGTCTTGGGGTTTATTTCTTGCATCGGAACACCTTGAATTTTTTTTCATAATCTTTTTCTGATGTTTTAGAAGGAGCGGCTTGGAGGATATTTATTAGGCGGATCAATGTACGTTGGGTTCTGGAATTTCAGCTCTGAGGCCTTATACTTTCGAGAGATAAATCCTATACAAGATAAGGTTCTGGAATCTTCATCTGAACTAGTCATTATGTAATTTTTTCTATAAAACATTTATGTAACATTTCAGGACCTTGAACTCTAGGAGGTATTCCTGTGGAAATTAGTAGAATTGGTAAGGGCCAAGCTTAGGTCATCTTACATTTGTAGATACACCATGGGGAAGAAAGGGTATATGACTAATTATTGACTAGTCTAGGAAGAATATTCCACAAATGGTAATCCCATAAATTCTTCCTAGAGTATCAATATTGAGTGAGACTAGTTTCATTTGATGAGGTGAATCAGTTTATATTATTTGGAGTACGAGGTTTTGGTACCTTATCAAACATTTTATTGGGGCATGCTATACAAGTGATATTATCTCCTGAAGGAGCCAAAAATCAGCAAAGTTGTGGGGAAGTTACCATAAATTCCATAGCACATCAGGTACGGTGGACTATGGCATTGTGAAGAAATATGGAGAACTGCAAAATAAATTTTCATACCTGAAGGCTTGGAGATACAACAAAGAAAGATTGTCCTCGGGACAACCACCCTCAAAATCAAGGGTTCAAAAGTGATACTTAGCCAACATGCCACCAAAAAGGGAACCTCTACGCAAATAAGCCTCCGGACAATCCCACTTGGACTCTTGATGAGGGTGAAGAGAAGTAGGACATAAATGATTTACAAAGGAGAGCGGTAACAAATATGAACTACAAGAGATGATAGATTCAAGAGAAGCTAAGTTTGAGGCAATAAATACTAAGATTGGATGCTTTTAAAGGGGAGATCATGGAAGTATTGAAAAATTTTTGTATGAGAGAGGATACGAAGGGTGAAATGCATCCCATGAAATTCATGATGGGGACACAAGGAGGGTGAATCAAAAATGGAGAAACTCAACAGACAGAACAAACCTAGTTCAAGATTGTGAGGAAGTTTGATGGCAAGGACCCTATCCATGTGATACTTCAGATGAACAGTATTTAGATCCCCTGGCCACATGCAGATGCAATTGCTTCTTTATATTCGACCCAATCAATTTGTATGAGGTACATATGGCTTTGTTCTATAAAATCACTTGTCCTTGGACAATTTTCCGCGGAAGAAATAGTAATTACATATGAGTGAGGAGCAATACCTTCTTTAGCAATTGATAAATCTCAAACAAAGGGTTGATTCTGAGGAGCACATTGGAAACTTCTAAAGATTGATATAAATATTAGCAGATATTCCAGATGAGCACTTAGTTGATGTATTCATAGGAACTTTAAAGAGATAACATTCAACATGAGGAGTTTTACAGGAATTAAATCATTGGAGAATACATTTAGGGTGTAAAGAAATGTTGAAAAGTAAAAGAAATATGGCTATGGATACTAGAAGGACCAATCTAACATCTATAAGAGAATAATGTTCATTCTTCTAAAACACACCTCAACAATTGGAAGGAAAGAAAAAGCAAAAAAAGGTTTATGCTTTAGTGCTTGATAACAAATATAGTAAAGGACATAAGTGTGGTGAGAAGAAATTATTCTACATGAATTGTGTGAAGGAAGAAGAACAAGAACAAGAACCATCTCGAGATGAAAGCATAGAAGCAATTTAAATTAGAAGGACTCCCGCGATGTCAGGTGTAATGCATTGTTTGGAATTAGCACTCCTCAAACCCTCAGATCAAGGATACATCAAAATAAAAGGTGTAGTCCGGTGGGCTGTACTCATAATTTCATTCTTTAAGTTAATAGCTCTCCAATTTCTTTGTATATCCGACTAGGTTCAAAATGTGAGTTAGGATGGAGGAACTATCAGTGCTGGGAAAATGAAATAAGATCCAATCTTTATGGAGTGTATGTAATGAATAGTCCGGTGATTTCTATACCCATGGTGGTGTTGATGTTGTACTAAAAATCCAATTGTTACAATCATTAAGAAAATGGCTTTAATTTTCAAGACTTTTGTGGGAAATTTTTCATTGGAAGGGAAAAGAAATTGAGTTAAGAAAGTATATGAGCAGGTGGTGATAAGCTCTAATGGCATGACAAAATTATTGAAAGGGCATCAAGTTATTGCACAAGTATTCTCACTAGATGTTCACATCCAAGCCATCTATTTCTCAAGATCCAAGGGATCATTGATAAGCATTCCAAAGTATTTGATATTCCCAGGTCTTCCACCCACTCAAATCATGATCGTGAAATTAGCCAAAGCTCTCAATTTCTTTGTATATCCAGCACTAGAGTTTCAAGTAATGATTGCAGATGGAGGAACTATCAATTGCTCAGGAAAATGAAATAAGATCAATCTTACTATGGGGGAATATGTAATGAATAGTCCAATGATTTCTATACCCATGAGTGGTGTTGATGTTGTACTAAGAATCCAATGGTTGCAATCATTAGGAAAAATGGCTTTTAATTTTCAAGAACTTTTCATGAAATTTTCATTGGAAGGAAAAGAAATTGAGTCAAGAGGTATCATAGGGAAACCCGGTAAGGTGATAAGCTCTAATGGCATGACAAAATTATTGAAAAAGGGGCATCAAGGCGTTATTGCACAAGTATTCTCACTAGATGTTCACACATCTAAGCCATCTATTTCTCAAGATCTCCAAGGGATCATTGATAAGCATTCCAAAGTATTTGAAGATATTCCCAAAGGTCTTCCACCCACTCAAAATCATGATCATGAAATTCACCTAATTCCTGGGATTTTTCCTCCTAACATCAGGCCATACAGATACCCTTATGCCTAGAAGAGTGAAATTGAGCACATGGTTGAAGAAATGTTAGAGGTTGGCATTATTAAACCTAGCCAAATTTCTTACTCTGCACCAGTGGTAATGGTATTCAAGAAAGATAGTTCATGGCATATCTGTCTAGATTATAGAGAGCTCAACAAGATCACTATTAAAGATAAGTTTCTCATTCCCGTCATTGATGAATTGTTAGATGAACTACATGGAGCAATCTATTTCACAAAATTGGATCTTCATTCAGGGTATCATCAGATTAGAATGAAGGAAGAAGATATCCCCAAAACAACATTCTGAACTTATGAAGGCCATTATGAATTTCAGTTAAGCGTTGTTTAATTTTACTCCAACGTCACTCGGTGATAGGTATGATGTATTCTGTGTAATCAAGCTTTAAGAACACCATTGTGGAATTTACTTTCTTTTGAAATGTTGTTTGTAGATACAATGTCACATAGAAGAGGCCTTGTGTAGAGAATTCCCAAGAAGCTGAGGACGAGGTGGGGTTTTGGAATTCGGTTCTAGTTATGCACCTCCACAAGTGGAAGAAACAACCACATATAAGAGTGTTGAACCTATTATTAGGCTACCCCCTAAGAATATTTTGACGTTGGTGCCACTATTCGAGGATACACATCCATGCACAGGAGGCAGAGCCTCCACCCAGGTGTTAGTTCCATCTTGGAATGATGTTTTTACTAATTTTAATAATGAAGACTACCCTGAGTCAAACCCCATAGTAACCTGAAAATCAGGGAAGTGGATGATACGTTTTTCCTAGAAATTAGGAAATATTTGCTACACTATGTAGCCTCAAGAGTCGCAGTTATGCCATGACTGGAATTGATAGAATGGGTTATTAGCCACTCTAATGCCCAAAATTATAGGATTGTCAATGAAAAGAGAAAACGCATTGGTTCCTTCCTCCCTCGAGACGTTAGTACATATTATAAATTCCTAGAACCTGACAAGTCTCTCACTAAAGAATTTTGTATTTCCTTCTATGAGAAGTAAGACACCAGGAGGATACTGGGAAACTCGTGGAAGGAGGATAAAAAATAATTTAACTAATCGTGAGGGATATATACCATCACTAGCCTGAGATAACCCTACATGTATGCCATGGTTCTTTTGTGTAGATTGTATGGGGAAAGAGATTGTTCCCAATTCTCTAAAGCATGGTTTCCATTGGCATACCATGTAGTTATGTGGGGGAGAAGGTTTAATTGGGGAGTATTATTTCCAAGAAACTTAGCCTAACAATCAGTCACACCCAGACACCACAGTCTGGCACTCCCCTTGTGTTTCATATGATATCATTCCTCGTAGATATTTGTGTGCCCAAAACAATTTCCTAGGTCTGTCACTCAGCTGGTTGGTCTCTGAGTGATCCGAAATGATCTTTTAATGACTTTGGTTAAGTATGTTGCATGTAAAATTTTACCAGTTAAGATTTAATAAGAATGAGAAGATGCTAAATGAACGAAGTTGTAGCCATATAAAGAATTTAGAACAGAAAATGAACAATAATGATAGCAAACCACAATGCCAAAACTTGATAACGAAGTTCGGGAAATTTGTCTATATCTTCGGGCCTTTGTCTTCAGTGGGGGAGGTTTCCTTATTAATCTTCAATGCTTCAAAAGTACATCATAATTATATAAATTGGATTTCATTCTGGTCTCATTGTGTTCTTCTCGACCTCAAGAATCGAACGCAACTGACGGCACTGAAAAAGACTAGCGTAGCTCTCAGAAATAACCTCCAAATCTTCACTACCTTGCTAGTTTTTCTTGGATAAAATTGACTATCTCTACATTTTTTGTATAATTCTGAACTGTGACTCGTTGTCTAAATCTTTTTCATATATAACTGGTGGTTTTGGGATCAAATCCCAACAACCCATCATTTTTAGCATCAAAATTTGTGTTTGTTACAAACTATATGGGATATGATTTTAAATATGGTTTAAAATAAACCATATCCAAAGTTTTTCGACCCACATGTACTTGGCGCGCACATTTGAATAGATTTGATACCCATCAAATATGGGTTTACCAACGATATGGTATGTCGTGGCATAAAATATTGTTGTAATATATATTACAACCACATAACATATATCGTGCCCCTTTAAAACTTTAAACACGATACATTTTAAAAAATATGTGGTGCGATCCTTGTTAAATGGTATAACCATATTATATGTTAAAAAAACCCACAAAATATCCCATACTAATTCGTTTCTATATTTTGGGGATATGAAATACATAAGAATGGGATTTGTGCCTTTTTTAATGGGGTACCACTAACTATATAATATATCTACATTAAAACAATTAATTGCCACCATAGCTCACANAAGAAATTGAGTCAAGAGGTATCATAGGGAAACCCGGTAAGGTGATAAGCTCTAATGGCATGACAAAATTATTGAAAAAGGGGCATCAAGGCGTTATTGCACAAGTATTCTCACTAGATGTTCACACATCTAAGCCATCTATTGCTCAAGATCTCCAAGGGATCATTGATAAGAATTCCAAAGTATTTGAAGATATTCCCAAAGGTCTTCCACCCACTCAAAATCATGATCATGAAATTCACCTAATTCCTGGGAGTTTTCCTCCTAACATCAGGCCATACAGATACCCTTATGCCTATAAGAGTGAAATTGAGCACATGGTTGAAGAAATGTTAGAGGTTGGCATTATTAAACCTAGCCAAAGTTCTTACTCTGCACCAGTGGTAATGGTATTCAAGAAAGAAAGTTCATGGCGTATGTGTCTAGATTATAGAAAGATCAACAAGATCACTATTAAAGATAAGTTTCTCATTCTCGTCATTGATGAATTGTTAGATGAACTACATGGAGCAATCTATTTCACAAAATTGGATCTTCATTCAGGGTATCATCATATTAGAATGAAGGAAGAAGATATCCCCAAAACAACATTCTGAACTTATGAAGGCCATTATGAATTTCAGTTAAGCGTTGTTCAATTTTACTCCAACGTCACTCAGTGATAGGTATGATGTATTCTGTGTAATCAAGCTTTAAGAACACTATTGTGGAATTTACTTTCTTTTGAAATGTTGTTTGTAGATACAATGTCGCATAGAAGAGGCCTTGTGTAGAGAATTCCCAAGAAGATGAGGACGAGGTGGGGTTTTGGAATTCGGTTCCAGTTATGCACCTCCACAAGCGGAAGAAACATCCACATATAAGAGTGTTGAACCTATTATTAGGCTACCCCCTAAGAATATTTTGACGTTGGTGCCACTATTCGAGGATACACATCCATGCACAGGAGGCAGAGCCTCCACCCAGGTGTTAGTTCAATCTTGGAATGATGTTTTTACTAATTTTAATAATGAAGACTACCCTGATTCAAACCCCATAGTAACCTGAAAATCAGGGAAGTGGATGATACGTTTTTCCTAGAAATTAGGAAATATTTGCTACACTATGTAGCCTCAAGAGTCGCAGCTATGCCATGACTGGAATTGATAGAATGGGTTATTAGCCACTCTAATGCCCAAAATTGTAGGATTGTCAATGACAAGAGAAAACGCATTGGTTCCTTCCTCCCTCAAGATGTCAGTACATATTATAAATTCCTAGAACCTGACAAGTCTCTCACTAAAGAATTTTGTATTTCCTTCTATGAGAAGTATGACACCAGGAGGATACTGGGAAACTAGTGGAAGGAGGATAAAAAAGAATTTAACTAATCGTGAGGGATATATACCATCACTGGCCTGAGATAACCCTACATGTATGCCATGGTTCTTTTGTGCAGATTGTATGGGGAAAGAGATTGTTCCCAATTCTCTAAATCATGGTTTCCATTGGCATACCATGTAGTTATGTGGGGGAGAAGGTTTAATTGGGGAGTATTATTTCCAAGAAACTTAGCCTAACAATCAGTCACACCCAGACACCACAATCTGGCACTCCCCTTGTGTTTCATATGATATCATTCCTTGTAGATGTTTGTGTGCCCAAAACAATTTCCTAGGTCTGTCACTCAGCTGGTTGGTCTCTGAGTGATCCGAAATGATATTTTAATGACTTTGGTTAAGTATGTTGCATGTAAAATTTTACTAGTTAAGATTTAATAAGAATGAGAAGATGCTAAATGAACGAAGTTGCAGCCATATAAAGAATTTAGAACAGAAAATGAACAATAATGATAGCAAACCACAATGCCAAAACTTGATAACGGAGTTCGGAAAATTTGTCTATATCTTCGGGCCTTTGTCTTCAGTGGGGGAGGTTTCCTTATTAATCTTCAATGCTTCAAAAGTACATCATAATTATATAAATTGGATTTCATTCTGGTCTCATTGTGTTCTTCTCGACCTCAAGAATCGAACACAACTGACGGCACTGAAAAAGACTAGCGTAGCTCTCGGAAATAGCCTCCAAATCTTCACTACCTTGCTAGTTTTTCTTGGATAAAATTGACTATCTCTACATTTTTTGTATAATTCTGAACTGTGACTCGTTTTCTAAATATTTTGCATATATAACTGGTGGTTTTGGGATCAAATCCCAACAACCCATCATTTTTAGCATCAAAATTTGTGTTTGTTACAAACTATATGGGATATGATTTAAAATATGGTTTAAAATAAACCATATCCAAAGTTTTTCGACCCACATGTACTAGGCGCGCACATTTGAATAGATTTGATACCCATCAAATATGGGTTTACCAACGATATGGTATGTTGTGGCATAAAATACTGTTGTAATATATATTACAACCACATAACATATATCGTGCCCCTTTAAAACTTTAAATACGATACATTTTAAAAAATATGTGGTGCGATCCTTGTTAAATGGTATAACCATATTATATGTTAAAAAAAACCACAAAATATCCCATACTAATTCGTTTCTATATTTTGGGGATATGAAATACATAAGAATGGGATTTGTGCCTTTTTTAATGGGGTACCACTAACTATATAATATATCTACATTAAAACAATTAATTGCCACCATAGCTCACAAGTGATACGAGTGGTAAGTTGGTTAACACAGTCATCTCTCAACCTATCACGTATCCAACTCTTTCACTGCCATGTGTCCTACTCAAGAATGTCACGTGTCATCTTCACAGGGTGTCATGTTACTCTTTGTTTTTTTTTTTTATGCAGAACTTTAGATTGCAATAACTTTCACATATGATGTCGGATTTACAATCTGTTTGCGCCACCAAAAAATTTGTGAAAATCTCTTCGCAATGGCACTAGTCTCGCTCAAATATGAGAACTTTGAATTTTTGGCCTTTTTAAATCCATTTTGGATCACACCTCCTCACTGAAACCTTTTGGTCCTCCAAAAAGATATTAACCAGACATCAAGTGTGGGATAGGGCTCCCCACTGAGACCTTTTGGTCCTCCAAAAGGATATTAACCAGACATCAATTGCAGGATAGGCATCCCCACTTGTCCTTTGTCTATCAAATATGTCATGTGCACCTTTCGCATCATAATCAATTGCAAAACAACCATGATAGTTGCACACATATTGCTAGCAATCTTTATCCGTTCACATCCATCTGAATTCACTACTATCCATGTAGAAAACGTTAACAACGATAACAATATCAGAAACATGATTGGAAATGAATCAACATGTTTGTTCTTATTTACAGGTCTGCACGACAACAACTCATCTTGAAGCAAAGTATGGTTAGATCTACATGCTATGACCATTTTACTTTCTTGCTTAAGATCAACTAGTACAATTATAGGTGTATTGCTTGTATAAGTTGCCTTCTTTAATTGTTCCATTGTAAAAGAGGTCAATTCCCTTTGATATGATAAGCATGCACAAGATATTGTGTGTCTTCTTTAGTTAAGTGATATTGATTATGTTCCCTGAAAAATATTTCTTTGTAATCATATAAATAAGGGCTACCCAAGACCATTCCATGTGCTTCTAGCAATACTACATCACATGTTACCTCATCCACAAACTTAGATGAAATTACAAACTTATGATACATTGCTTTCTTATGGGTAATTTGTGATTTTTGTTTATCCAAATTACTGAGTAGGGTTTGTGATGTATCTTAATTTTTAATCCCAATTGCTTAACCACTTCTTCTGAAATTAAATTAGCTTGAGATCTGCTATATAACAAAGTGTCGATATTGGTATGTTTCATAATGACCCTTATATGAAACAAATTACTTCTAGAATCATAACCATCACCAATTTTACCTGACAAACCAATTGTTGTGATTTTAATCTCATCACCTGAATTTGACCCCAAGTCTTTTGGTTGTGTTGTTGTTGCAACTTTTTGCCTTCCCTTCTTTTGTTTGAACCACTTTGGTTTCTTTTTTGGGTGCAATTGTCAGTAATTCTCTTCATCATGCCCTTATTTCTTGCAATGTTTGCAAGAGATATTATCTTCCTCTACTCTGATTGAGTTTTCTTTCTTCACATTCCCTTTACCTTTTCCTTCTTTCTTTGAAGATGATTCCCCTGATACACCAACTCCAGTTTTTCCTGCTTCAATATATGTTGCTTGAACAGAAACCTCATCAAGATTAATAGGTCCAAACATAAACATAGTATTACGAATATGAGCAGGCAAACCTCCTATATACTTCATAAGAGTTTCTTGTGTATGTAATGGAATATTTAACATCAAAGCCATCTTACGAAATTCATCTGTGTATTATTGCACTGATTGTCCTTTTCTTAATTTAAGACGTTGTCATTCAATTAAAGCCTTCTCCTTATACCCCAATGGATAGAATTGTTTTCTAAGTGCAAAAATAAAATCTTGCCATGATGGAAATACATTACCAATTTGTTGAGTACCATGTTGCAACTTACTATGCCACCAGATGAGTGTTGTGCCTTCAAGACGAAGTGATGCCAATTTAATTTTGGTTGCCTCATCATTGATTTGTTGCACACTACAATATACCTCCATCTGTTTGACCCAATTATCAAGCTTCTCAACATTGACTTCTCCATTATACATGGGAAACTCAAATTTCACATCAAGTTTAAGTAATGGCATGTCAATATTATGTTTATGGGAATGAGAATATTTTCTTGCGGAAGTAGCAGTAGAAGTAAAACTTGAACTTGTACTTGAAGAAGAAGAAGATGGAGATGAAAGAGGTGAAGGAGGAGGTTTTGGAGGGTCTTCTTCGTCTTCACTTCTGTCTTTCTTTGAATATTCCCCTTGAACAGTTCCCTTATGTTCCAAGTAATCTTCATACAATACTTTTACCATCTCCAACATGGCAAAGAAAGTTCTTTGAAACTCTCTTTCTTGTT
This sequence comes from Picea sitchensis, assembly GCA_010110895.2. Taxonomy (NCBI): domain Eukaryota; kingdom Viridiplantae; phylum Streptophyta; class Pinopsida; order Pinales; family Pinaceae; genus Picea; species Picea sitchensis. Next base: position 37,416 of record SNQJ01S0110678.1, read on the forward strand.
GAGAAAGTGCTTTTTCAGATGCCATCATCTCACTTTGAGATGTCATTTTTCTTGATCCAATCTCAGGATCTCCTTCTACAAGCTCTCCTTCACGCCTTAACTTTTCCCTGGTAATCATGCATACTCAAAAACAACCAACTATCAACATGCTCTGATACCACTTGATCTGAAATGATTTTTTAATGACTTTGGTTAAGTATGTTGCATGTAAAATTTTACCAGTTAAGACTTAATAAGAATGAGAAGATGCTTAATGAAAGAAGTTTCAGCCAAATAAAGAATTTAGAATAGCAAATGAACAATAATGACAGCAAAGCACAATACCCAAACTTGATAACGGTGTTCGACAAATTTGCCTACGTCTCTGGGCCTTTGTCTTTAGTGGGGGAGGCTTCCTTATTAATCGTCAATGCTTCAAAATTACATCAGAATTACATCAATTGAATTTCAGGTTGGTATCACTGTGTTCTTCTCGACCTCAAGAATCCAACACAACTAACGACACTAAAAAAGATTGAGCATAGCTCTCGGAAATGGCCTCCAAAGCTTCACTACCTTGCTAGTTTTTTCTGAATAAAATCGATTATCTCTACAATTATTTTATAATTATGAACTGTGGTGCGTTGGCTAGTCCTTTTGCATATATAACTAGTTATTGTGGGATCATATCCCAACAACCCATCCTTTTTCGCATCGAAATCTGTGTTTGTTACAAAGTATATGGGATATGATTTTAAATATGGTTTAAAATAAACCATATCTAAAGTTTTTCGACCCACATGTACTTGGAGTGCACATTTGAATAGATTTGATACCCATCAAATATGGGTTTAGCAACCATATGGTATGTCGTGGCATAAAATATCGTTGTAATATATACTAGCACAGCCGCTAACTTGTGGTTGAGAATGCCGAAAGGTAGCGGCTGAGAACGCGTGCCTTCAATATACTGAGAATGCGTGCCTCCAATATAAAACGTTTGTGGTAATCCATTTGGTTGTATTAGGTTGATAAATGGAATGTGGTAATTACATATCTTTACAGTAATTTTTTAATGTGATTAGGTAAATGTTAAAAAGTAAACATGTTAACGGATGCCTTGATAAATGCAAGAAAGTTATGAACAATAAATCTGATCCATTGATTTTGGAGGACAACTAAGAATATGTCATCATATTCAATGCATAGCCATCAAATTAGGGTTTAAAGTTAAATAAGGTTGAAATATCATTAATTGTGCTCATTGTCAATAGATGTACGCCTTTCGACGTAATTACAACCACATAACATATATTGTGCCCCTTTAAAACTTTAAACACGACACATTTTAAAAGATATGTGGCGCGATCCTTGTTAAATGGTATAACCATATTATATGGTTAAAAAATCCCACAAAATATCCCATACTAATTCGTTGCTATATTATGGGGATATGAAAGACATAAGAATGGGATTTGTGCCTTTTTTTAATGGGATACACTAACCATATAATATATCCACATTAAAACAATTAATTGCCACCATAGCGCACAAGTGATACGAGTGGTAAGTTGGTTAGCACAGTCATCCCTCAACCTACCATGTATCAACTCTGCCACATGTCCTATTTAAGAATTCCACGTGTCACCTTCACAAGCTGCCACATCACCCTTAGATTTTTTTTTTTTTGTTTATGAAGAACTTCACACTGCAATAACTTTCACATATGATGTCGGATTTACAATCTGTTTGGCCGTCAGAAATATTGCAATGAGCTCTTTGCATTGGATCAGTCTCGCTCAAATCTGAGAACTTTGAATTTTTGGCCTTTTCAGATCCATTTTGGATCACTGAACTCCTTGTACATGTGTATTTCAACATGTTGTGGGAGAGCAAGTATAAAGTTTTACTCCCAAATTTGTGACTTCTTCATGGCCAATTTCTACTTTCTAATCTTTGGGAAAGAATGCCCTAGGTTGTCCAAGAAAGAAAAAAATATCCTAGCATGCATAGGAAATTGGTATCTAGAAGAGAAACACACATACATTCGGATTTATGGGGCCACTAGTCCACCTCACCTATTACTAGTTTATGTACCTGATAGGATTGTGGTTGTGGAAATTTGCTACCAGTCTATTATGGAGGGATTCAATGCCTCCTTGGTGAAGGAAATAAATAGACGGATCATCCCTTATGGTTTGCAAGTGGGATATTATGTGGTGAAGGATGAAAAACATGCAAGGCAATAGGCACAGGTGCATCTAGAATACAAGTTCATGAATGGGAGATTTAAGAAGCATGGCCCAAAGGGTTTAGTTCTTAGGCATGTTGAGAAGGTATCCTGTATTTTTCCATATGCTCATAAGAAATGGAAAGAGAATTTATTCACTGAGGAAGCCTAAGACTGGAAGGAGGTAGAAAAGAGGAAATCTAACCCAAAAATTGTTGTTTTTACCTCCCTATATCTTGAGGAACATATCAAAATGGTCAATCAAGGATCCTCTTCTAGAAAGGAAGATGAAAAGGAGAAAAAGGAAGAAGAAGAGAGGCTTAATGCATAGAATGATCAACAAGTCCTGAAAGAAAAGAGCAAGAAGAAGAAAGGAGGTGCAGGAAGAACATAGAAAAAGGGATGAGGAGAATCCAAGTCAGAAAATTGATTACAAAACAAAGAAGGAAGGCAGAAAAGGAACAAAGGAAAAAAGAGTACATAGAAAAGAGGGAAAAGGACCAAGAGGAAATGGTTCAGCTGGAATAATAAGAGCTAAGAAAAAGGAAAGAATAGTAGCAAGTCGATTAGCTAAGAAGGATCCAAGAGGAAGAAGAAAAACAAAGGAAGAAATATAAGCTAGATAAGATAGAAAGAGAAAAGGTTGAAAAAGAGCAGAATATCAAATAAAATCAAGGAAAGTCAGTCATTGTTGTGAAGCCTACTGAAGTGATTTATTTGAAAAAGGATGAGAAATAGGTGGTCAAGACTGTTGTCCCCATCATCCATGAATTTTTTAATAAATATGAACCCCCAACAAACCCAGTGGGAGAAACGAAAGTGGAAATAGGAAATGACAATAGTGAACAAGATACTCACTCAGACAAAGAAGACACCTTAGAAGCTAGCAGTGAACAAGATCAAGGTCCACCTGGTGGGAAAGACTCAAAGGTACCCTTACCTAGAAGCCAGGGAGGAGACACAGATGTTCTAGAAACTCATCCATATAAATATGGTGGGAAAAGCCACAATGCAAACAATAGAAATGGTACAAGTGTTGGTGATGCAGTAAAGAACTAGTAAAACAAGGAAGACATCACCACTACTCCGAGCAGACTACAAATAAGGATAAAGATGTTGAGAATCGAGATGAGATCTTACTAGACGGCTCATCAATTGAGGGCGAGAAGAAGGGAGAAGAGGCTCAAGATAAATGCCAAGAGACTTCCACAGAGGAATCCAAGCCTAGTAGTGAATAAGACAAAGATGGAGATAAGGACTCTCTAGACAAACAACAAACTCAGAATCCTATCTTAGAACACTTCTATAATCTTGGAAGTGTAAGTAATAGCTTGTCTTTTGGTGATCATCCCATCCTTCAACCAGTGCAGGAAGTGGATAATTTGGAGTCTTTCACCTATGAAAGAGAGAAAATATCTATTGTAAGAAGGACTCAAAGGAAGATAAATATCACACTAGACAACAATGTATTTGCACCTCTAAAGAGGTAATTATAGATACCAAAAAGGAAAATATAAGCCATATTTTTTCAGCAGGTTTGGCCATCTCCCATGCCCCACTAGACAAAGAAGTAACATAAGAAAGAGAATTGAAGTAGGCCAGAGAAGAAGAATCCTCCCTCAAGCATCAAGTAAAATATTATCGAGAAGCTAGATAGCTAATGAACTTGAAGAAAGACCTACTGGAGGAGCATGATAAGCACCTCAAGGTACAATATGATATGGTTATGAAATCATTAGCTCTATAGGAGGAATCCTTTTTTCTCTTAGCATTACATACAAGGAGGTTCTTAGGTAGGCAAAAATGGGGGCCAGAGCGTTGGATAGAGTTGAGTTCCTTAGAGAAGTATAAAGAGATAAGGGAGTCGAGGACCACAACATAGAACTTTTTTTCAGATGAGCAGCTATCTTGGATGTATTGGTTTGCAAAGAACTAGGAAAATATTGTGGAAGAGATGAAAGAGAAATTCAAAGAAGAATGGGAGGAGTGTAATCGAGTGTGGGAGAAAATGAATCAAACTATGGTCGACTTCTGATTACCAACCTTTGGTTCTCCTATTGATTTTTGGGTTGATAGACGATGTATCGACATGTTTACAGAGGGGACCCGATGAGTACAAGGACAAGATCAATAAGATAGCAGCAGTAGAAATGGGACACATGAAAAGGTATGTCATCATTCAAATTAAGATTATCGATCGGTCGGAATAGTTAACTAGCACAATGCAGAAGTATACTATCTGATTACATAACAACAAGCATGTGTTGAGCATGCCGATGGACCAACAACAATTTTTGTATGGGGACAATTGTCCCAATATTTTCTCTCGGTGGGACGAATATCTAGATGAGAACGTGAGTCCCAAAAATCTAAGATCTCCTGACTCGTCTTGACTCAATTTACTATTTATTTATTTTTAGCCACCAAATGGTTATTTTTAGTTTGAAAAGTTTGTATAAATAAAAGGGTTCGCCCCATAGTTAAGGACCTTTGGCAAGAAATTTTTTGGATTAATTATATTGAAAAACTACTTTCTACAATTAATAGAGAAGCTCCTTTGGAGCCTAGAAGTTGGATTGAACCATTATGTTTTGGCGATCAGAGAGTGAATTGTTCTATGCTCAATTGTCATGTTATTGATGTCTAGAAATATTTTTATTTTTACTAAGTTATCTTGTTAATTGTGGATGCTGCCATTATTAGTTTCACATCTTATTTAATTATGTATATCAGTAAGTGATTGGCTTTATTTTTACCAATTGCTACAAAAACCGGCAAAATCATGCAATCATCCATGGAAAACCCTAAAAACCTTTTGATTTTAAATCAATGATATCTTGGCCTCCCGAACTCTAGTTTGAAAAATTTAATTTTCAGAGTGGTTTATTTCCAAGAGGAACTCAGATATACAACCAGTTTCATCAAATTCTACACAAAAAGCTACAGGAATTGTCTGAAGTGTCATGGCCCTCTTCTTGAAACCTTGCAAAAATAAGAAAAAATAAAAACCCCCTTTTTCTTGGCCGAAGAAAGAGATCGGATACCACTTGTTAAGTACCAAAGATATGTATAATAAAACACCACACAAGATACATGGAATAGTATGGAAGATCTCCTTTATTATTATGAAAACCCTTAGGGTAGGGCAACACCATACAATAGATTATTTTAAGGAAGGGATCCACTCTTTATCACTTGCCTCTTCAAGGGGGAAACCTCCTAATGAGGTACGCTCTAAATATAATACTTCTCAACATGCCCATTACATTTCTCATACACCTTTATGTAGTGCTACCTACCACCTAAGTGCATTCTAGAGGATGAACCTTCTAGTAAGCCCTCTTGCATTTATTGTGTTCTGTTAAGCCCTAAATATTGGCACATTACCCCTTAATTGGGGCATATTACATTAGTATTGTTATTTATTTATGTTAGCTTGGGTCCATTAGTTGTAATTGTAACTCCTAGTCTCCTATATATACCAAGGAGATATTTTCATTTGGAATCATCTTGTAT
>SNQJ01S0110679.1:36780-47164 GCA_010110895.2 Picea sitchensis
TTACAGGTTGAAGGAAGAAGATGGAGGAAAAAAGTGGTACAAGGCTAGACTTGTTGTAAAGGGGTTTGCAAAAAAGAAAGGTATAGATTTTGATGAAATATTTTCTCCTTTTGTTAAAATGACTTCAATTAGGACTATTTTAAATCTTGTGGCAGTAGAAGATTTGCATCTTGAACAATTAGATGTAAAAAAAACATTTCTCCATAGGGATTTGTAGGAAGAGATTATTATGCATTAGCCACAAGGGTATGATGTCAAAGGGAAGGAAAATTTGGTATGCAAGTTGAAGAAGAGATTGTATGGCCTAAAGCAAGCTCCAAGACAATGGTATTTGAAGTTTGATAGGTTTATGACAGAACAAGGTTATAATAGATGTCATTCTGATCAGTATTTTTATTTTAAGAGGCTAGAAAATGGAAGATATATTATCTTGCTATTGTATGTAGATGACATGCTTTTTGCAGGGTCTAACATGTAGGATATAAATATTCTCAAAAATAAATTAGCTGATTCATTTGCGATGAAGGATTTGGGTGCTGCAAAGAAAATCCTTGGTATGATAATAACAAGAGACGTGAAAAATTGAAAATTGATATTGTCTTAAGGTGAGTACATAGAGAAGGTGTTGGAGAGGTTTAGAATGTAGAATAGAAATGATCTAGGTGGATATTGGTGGTCACCCACCTTTTCCAACTGGCTCCTCTTGACTGTTTTTAGTTCAACATGTTCTTCTGTACTTCTTTGTAATTATGGGTTCTATAGTTCCGAGGTTGTCTGAATCCCTACACATCTCCTAGGTGGATATTGGTGGCCTCCCATGTAATCCAAATATATTATTTTGTATTTTTTCATGTCAACACATCTTGTTGTACTTCCAGGGTCATTTTGGGGCCCTAAACATCGTTTTTTTTGGCTCGCCACAATAAAACTATAAATAGAGTTAGAGTTTGACAACGCAATGTGTAGTTCTCTAGAATACCTTTCCAACGGGATATCATGCACCTAAAATGGAGGTCGTATGCAAATGTTACGGCCCCGGGAAGCTGAGGTATCAACTTACCCAAAGGGGCCTACATAAATTTTGGTGTTTCACCTCTTAGGGTTAGGTTTTTGAATGTATAGGGTTTAGACATTCATGAGTAATATCAAAAAGGCCTCTAGAGCCTCATTGTAATCATTCTACTCAAATGGATGCGCATAGTAGCCACATCTCTTCTCAGAGATAGCTACCACCATTCAATCAAGTGTTTTAGTTCAGCAGTTTTACAACTTCAGCCTATTTCATTTATTCAATAAAAGATATTGTTCACTAGATATTTGTGTTGTTCTTCATATCTCTATGTTTTTTTTTGTATTCAGTCTATTATTCAGTTCATTCCACTCCTAAATCTGGATCAGTGGTATCAGATAAATCTACTCTTCATTTATTTTTCTTTGTGCATGTCCTCGACAAGATATTGGTACAAGAAGTTGGGACTCAAACCAATTGATCCGTTTCAATATCGGTCACGCCGAGCCCAATAACAAACCATGGGGGAAGAAAATAAAGATGATGGAGTAGGATATCCTTTTAAAATTTTTCTCAAGGGATCCCTTGTGCAAAAAAGGAATGAAATGATGGAAAAACTTGAGCAGATCCTTCGACGATTGCCCATAGGAGAAGCATCTTCATCAAGAATCCATGCAACCCCCTTCATGGCACATGTAAATTTTGATATTCCATTATTTGAAGGACTGATAGATGCATATGTTGTATATAAATGGTTGAATCTACTCGAAGGGTATTTTTCAGTCCACAATATTTTCGATAGGGAAAAGATTACTTTTGCACTCCTCAAGGCCATCCCCCATGTTAAGGATTGGTGGGATACTTACTTTGAGCAAAGGTCCATATAATAATCAATAGTATTTGTGGTTTCCCCTAAATGGGATTCCTTTTGGGATTCCATTAAAGAAAAATACTACCTCGTTGGAAGCTACAAGGACCAATACAGTCGATGGACCACCCCGCATCAAGAAAGGGACCAGACAATACCATATTTCACCATGAATTTCCATAGCCTGCGCACCAAATTGGGTATCAAAGACTCGGAGAGACATCTAATGCTCAAATATCATGGTTTTTTTCATAGATACATTCAAACAAAAATGGAGTTTCTGGACATCGCCTCATCAGGTGCGACTTATGGATATGCTGTCAAGATCAAGTAGAAATTTAAGCAGAAGAGGTGAGAGTTTGGATCTGCAAACTCCTCATAGCTGAAGCAGGGAAAAGGCATCCCCAAACCACACGACAAGGGACATAGAAAATATGGCCACTCTCAGGACAACCAGTCCAAGATGTAACACAATAAGGGAAATGAAAAGACGAAGAAGGACACAGGAAAATGGTGTGAATACCATAAAATCCCTTGGCACAACACTGAAGGATGCCACTCCAAGAAGTCACTTATGGTCGAGATGAAGGTGTCCGAGTCCGAGGTTGATTTTGACTCTTAATAAAATCCAGAAGAAAGGAAGTGGATTATTGATGTTGAACCTAGTGCCATTGTCGCTACCACTGAAGTCTAGCCAAGCGACCCAGAAGAACTAGAAGAAGGGGAACAAATTTTTTGCTCATAGATGTGGGTAAAGGGGGATGCATTTCATTTCATTGTCGATAGCAGTAGTCAGAATAACATGATCTCAACAGAGGTCATCAAGAAATTTGATCTACCGAGGACACTACACCGACAACCCTACATCATCGGTTGGCTTCACCAAGGAAGAGATCTTCATGTCAACCAACAGTGTCATCTGCCCTACAACATCAAGCCTTTCAAAGATGAGGTATTATGTGATATTTCTCCCCTTGAAGTTTGTAATTTTCTTTTAGGACAACTATATTTCTGGAAGCATCATGTTGTGTATGAGTCTAGACACCGCAATGTTATTATTACTTTGGGTAGACAATTGTACAGGATACCATAGGTAGCGCCGCCTACCACTATTTCTTTAATCTATGCTAAGAAATGCAATAAGGTCATTTCACAGATCAAGAAGTTTGTCTTATTTGTGATATTTTCTCACAACAAGCAGAAGGTCATCACCACATCTGTGTCCTCTACATAGAGCCTCTCTTTGCAGGAGAAGCAAGTGGATGAGATCGTGGAAGAATATAGATACATCTTCTCCTCACCCACCAAGGTACTAACGCACTGCCAAGTCAAGCATCCAATTGATCTGACCCTCGGTGCACCTCTGCCTAATGGACTAGTCTATCGTCGCTCGCTTATGGAAAATGATGAAATCAAGTGTTAGATACAAGAGCTTATTCGAAAGGAGCACATCAGACCCATCTTCTCCCCTTTCAGAAGCCCTATTGTACTAGTGCAAAAGAAGGATGAGACCTGGTGAATCTGCATTGATTATAGACTATTAAACAAAATCACAGTCAGGAACCGGTACCCAATTCCCAGGATTGATGACCTTCTTGACCAACTCAAGGGGGGAAATTTCATCAGCAAGATTAACCTAAAGTATGGATACCACCAGGTTCCCATCGAACCAATTGATGTATGGAAGACAACCTTCAAATCCAAAGAAGGTTTCTTCGAATGGTCGGTGATTTTGTTTGGCTTAACAAATGTACTTGCCACTTTCATGAGATTGATGGATGATGTATTGAGACCCTTAACAAATTATTTTGTAGTGGTATATTTGGATGACATCCCCATCTTCAACAAAACTTGGGAGGAACACATGCGACATATTCAAGAGGTTTTGAGAACTCTACGGAAACACAAGCTATATGCCAACTTGGAAAAATTATCCTTTGGCATAAACAAGGTCCAATACTTGGGATACATTGTTGATGAGAATGAGGTACTGCATGTTTATCTAGCTAAGATCCAAGTAATCTGTGACTGTCCATCCCTGACCACACTCACTGAACTTTGAAGCTTATTGGGACTGGACAACTTCTATTGACGATTCGTGTTGGGCTTCTCCCATATTGCATGGGTCCTCAGCCAACTGACCAAGGGCAGTGGCAGGGAGAATTTCATTTGGGGAAAGGAACAACAATGAGCATTTAATGATCTAAAGCATCGCTAGTGCTCGACTCTAGTACTCTCCTTGACCGATATACAAAAACCATTCGATATTGAGAATGATGCATCTGACTATGTTGTAGGTGAATTTCTCACTTAGCATGGTCATCTTGTGGCATACCATAGTGAGACACTCTTAGATACTGTCTGTAAATACCCAACCTATGAAAAACAAATGTATTCCATTTTCCAAACCTATTATCAATGGAAACATTACATTCTGGGAAAGGAGACGATCATCCAAACTGATCACAAGCCTCTGTAGTTCATACAGACACAGGGGAAATTGCAGAACAACCTCCATCAAAACTGGTCCACCTACCTGCATCAGTTCCATATCAACATCAAGTATAAGAAATGGATCTCAAATCGTGTCTTTGACTACCTCATTCAACCTCTTGTGGCTGCACTCACCACTGTTTTCCATTCCTGTGGACATGAGGCAATTGAGTGGCCCCAAGTTTATCAACAAGATCTGGACTTCACCACCACCTATCAGCTCTTGGGTACAGGCACAGATGTCACTGATTTTCACATTCAGGACATACTATTATGCCATATGGGCCACCTCTTTGTTCCTACAAGAAAGCGTGAAAATATTATTTGGGAAGCCCACTGCAGTCGGATGGTAGGACATTTTGGCATGGAGAAAACTATGGTCATTCTAAAAAAACATTTTTATTGGAAAAAAAATTGACGGGACATCAACAAGTATATCAAATCTTGCACTACCTATGCCATTGCCAAGACAACCATCAAGAAGCAAGGCTTATACAAACCTCTTCCTACTCCCGAGAAGCCTTGGGAATCCATATCAATGGATTACATGTCTGGCCTTCCGTCCACCAAGAAAGGAAATGATTGTGTATTTGTGGTCATTGATCGATTTTTGAAGATGGGCATCCTCACAACCTAGAAGAAGAATATCATAGCGGCATATATTGCCAGGCTCTTATTCGAACGAGTATGGGTCCATTTTGGGATACCACAAACCATCACCTCTAACCAGGACAACAGGTTCTTCAACACATTTTGATCAAGTCTTTGGTCATTGTTGGACATGAAGCTCTCTAAATCCACTTCTTTCCACCCCCAAATAGATGACAAAACAGAGGTCATCAATCAGATAATTGTGCACATCCTACACATGTAAAACTCCAAATATTTGTGTACATGGTATTAGATTCTCCCCTATGTTCAACACAATTACAACAAGGCTCTCCATAGCTCCAGCAGCCATATCCCATTCCAGGTGGGGCTAGGATTCCAACCCTCGGGTCCCTTTGATGTTGCACTACCTCTTGCCACCACATAGACAGACTCTTCCCATGTTCAATCTGAGAGCGACAAATCCACTAGATTCGTTGAGCAAATTCAATACATCTAGTAACAAGTCCATGATATTTTGTAGAAAGACAATGCTAAGTACAAGAAGCGCCATGATTAGCACAGGGTACCACACCAGTTTTAGGTTGGAGACAAAGTCTAGTTACATTTGAAAAAGGAGCATCTTGCAGGGCCCCATCGTAAGCTCCGCCCTCTTCGCTATGCGACTTACACTATCACCAAGGATGTGGGTAGAAATTATTTTGAGTTCAACACTCCACCGTTCCTTGGCTTGCACCCAGTGTTCAATGTGGACCTCCTTTGGCTATATTTCCCACCATTATTGGACACCTCAGAGATCACAGAATAAATGACACCAACAGAGCTCAACCCTGACTACATGGAACAAGCATCCACTGATCATATCGTGGACACACAGGTCAAGGGAACTCACCATCCGAGGATCCATCTTTATCGGGTTGTCAATGGATGAAGCTCCTACACTAAGGAAAGTGGTTCAGTCGGGGCCAAATTCAACAAAATTTTCCTCACCTAATGGGGGGACTCAACGCAATGGATACCATTTATTCCTAAGGGGGGAGGATTGATCCAGGTGTATATTGGTGGTCGCCCACCTATTCCAACTGGCTCTTATTTATTGTTTTTAGTTCAACAAGTTCTTATGTACTTCTTTTTAATTGTGGGTTCTACACTTCGAGGATATCTGAAGCCCTACACATATTCTAGGTGGATACTGCTAGCCTCCCATATAATCCAATTGGCTTATTTTGTATGTTTTCATGTTAGCACATCTTGTTGTACTTCCAGGGCCATTTTGTGGCCCTAAACATTGTTTTTTTTTGCTTGCCAAAGTCAAATTGTAGACAGAGTCAAAGTTTGATGGTGTAATGTGTATTTCTCTGAATGATATTTCCAACGGGCTATTATGCACCTAAAATAGAGGTTGTATGCAAAATTTATGACCTTGAGAAGTTGAGCTACCAACTTACCCATAGGGGTCCACATAACTTTCATCGTTTCACCTCCTAGTGTTAGGTTTTTGGATGTCTAGGGTTTTGGAATTCATGAGTAATATCAAAAAGGCCTCTGGAGCCTCATTGTAATCATTATGCTCAAACAGATGCACATAGAAGCCACATATCTTCTCAAAGATAGCTACCACCATTCGAGAAAGTGTTCCAGTTCAATAGTTTTATAGTTTCATCCTATTTCATTTATTCAATAGAAGATATTGTTCATTGAATATATGTGTTGTTATTCATATCTCTATTCTTTTTCTTTTATTCAATCTGTTAATCAGTTCGTTCCGCTCCTAAATCTGGATCAACAAAACCAGTTAGTACACATTTGGCCAGCCATTTCAAGTTAACCAAGGAAATGTGTCCCAAGACATAGGAGCATATAGAATACATGTGCAAGGTCCCTTATTCATCAATAGTTGGTATCTTGATGTATGCTATGGTGTGCACAAGACTAGATATTTCACATGCAGTGGGAGTTGTGAGCAGGTATATAAATAATCTAGGTAAAGAACATTAGGGGGAAGTAAAATGGATTCTCAGGTATTTCAGAGGTATTGCTACTCATGCATTATGTTTTGGAGGTTCAAACACTATTCTACAGGGGTATGTTGATTCAGATATGGAAGTTGATAAATATAGTAGGAGAAGCACCACAGGGTATGTTTTTTACTATAGGTGGAACAAGAGTAAGTTGTATTTTGAAACCGCAAAAGGTTGTTTCACTTTCAACAACAAAATAAGAGTATGTTGTTGCTACATAAGCTAGTAAAGAGATGACTTGGTTACAGAGGCTTATGATGCAGTTCATGAGGTTGATGCGGTTGATTATCATAATGATCAAGCAAATGACCCACCAGGACCAGCATACTCACTAGGACGAGAGCGAGATCCATCCATATATTTGTATATATAAAAATATATAAAGCAAGACCCAGTTTCTTCTTATAAAGATCCAATACCAGTCATGGTTGAACCTATCTCTCCCACAACTTTCTTTATATCCTTTAACTTGGTGCAATTTGGCTTTTCATTTCTTGGAGAGAGTTATGCCCCAATCCAATTTGTGCTTATTCCTGCTAACCCATACTAAGTAGACCATACCCATTGATCATTCCCACAGGGAGGGAAGGGGCATTGATTAGATTCATGTCGATAGCAAAGGAAGAAGATCATCACCAAGAAATCCTCGCTATCATATCAACCCATATATAGTGGTAGCCTTAGAGAAATGGACACGCTTCAAAAGAACAAATGTCGCCACATAACGAGTAGTCGATTGCGAGTGTATTACCCTTTACTTGGTGCCCACCCATGAGCATTTATCAGGGGCAATCTGTTCTGGAGCTGCAAAATTGGTCATCGACAAACTTGATCAGGATGGAGGAATTAGGGAAAAAGTTGGAGAATAACAGGTTGTACTGTGATAGCTATAGTTCCATTCATATTGAAAATAACTCAACCTTACATTCTAAGACTAATCATATACAACTCAGGCACCATTTCATATGATCTGTTTTGGAAGATGGACAATTGAAGTTGGAAAAGATACACAATAGCCAGAATCCTGCAGACATGTTAACAAAGGTAGTGACCATGGATAAAATGAGTTCCTGGTCAGTTTTAGTTGGCCTTCAAGCATGAAGATGAAGATGAGAAATTTTCTAGTTCCAAGGTGGATCATAGTCCAACAAGTACAACAATAGTGGATTTTTTTGTGATCACTCTCCAAGTGCAAGATTGTTTGTTGTGGAGCTTGATTATTTTCCTAATTTAGAGGTCTTTTTTCAACTGCATTTGAACCCCATTACCTAACAGGGGGGTGTGGGGGGGGATTTCCCCCCCACATCTCTTGCTAGGGGGGTCTAGGGGGGGTGGCAAGAAACTTTGGACCCCCCACCCTTGCAAGGGTTTAGGGGCAGTGCCCCCAAAGAGAAATTTTTAGGAAAATTGTTTTGTAAAATATTGTAATTTCGTAATCAATCTAGACCATTCATTATAAGGTCATAGATATGATAGTAGAAGTTATGTTAGGGTTTTTGGCCCTAGAAGGAAACCCTATTTTATGAGGGAATTTTATTGCACTTGTGTATGTGAGTGAATATTGTATTCTGAGAGAGGATGTTGTGAGATAAAGAAGAGGAAGTTACAATGGGTATGTTATAGGTTGTATCCCTTCATTTGTTGGATAATAATAAAGGAAGGATCTGACAATTTCTCTGGTGGATGTAGTCCACATTGGTTGAACCACGTATATCTTTGTCTCTACTATATTGTGTATCTTCTGTGTTTTATTTCTTTATTTGTTTTATTTTATTGCTCTGTGATCCTGTTTTTCTAACACTCATGTCCATACAGAGAATATGGCATGCAATTACAAGTTGCGAATAATTTCCCCTCATAGAACATGAAGTGAAGAATTTCTTACTGATTTCTTCTTGAGCCCACTCAAGTCCATACATTGAATATGGCACGTGATTACAAGTTGCAAAGAATTTCCTGGTCACACAGAGCTTAAAGAGAATAATTTCTTACTGATTTATTCTTGACCCCACTCGAGTCCATACAACAAATATGGCACACAATTAGAAGTTGCAAAGAATTTCCTTGCAAAAAACTTTAAGTGAATACTTTCTTATTGATTTCTTCTTGACCCCACTCAAGTCTATATAAAAAATATGGCATGCAATTACAAGTTGTGAATAATTTCCACACACAGAAACTTAAGTGAAGAATTTCTTACCAATTTCTTCTTCACCCCACTCAAGTCCATACATCGAATATGGAGCGCAATTACAAGTTGCAAAGAATTTCCCCACACAAATTTAAGTGAAAATTTTCCTACCAATTTATCCTTGACCCCACTCAAGTCCATACAATGAATATGGCATGCAATTACAAGTTGTGAAGAATTTCCCCTCATATAAATTTAAGTGAATAATTTCTTACCAATTTCTTCTTGACCCCACTCAAGTCCATACAATGAATATGGCACACAATTACAAGTTGTGAAGAATTTCCCCACATAGAAATTTAAGCGAAGAATTTCTTACCAATTTCTTATTGACCCCATTCAAGTCCATACAGTGAGTATGGCATGCAATTACAAGTTGTGAATAATTTCCCACACAAATTTAAGCGAAGAATTTATTACCAATTTCTTCTTGACCCCACTCAAGTCCATATGACAAACTTTCCGAGTCATTAGAAATTTTTCATTTTATAAAAGTAAACAAAGAACGATAAAGTGATTGTACATCACATGAGCGTAGGTTAAATGGATTCATTCCCCCAATTCTAGTCCAGAAGGAGCGACCAGATTTTCTTGTGACTGTAGGTATAGCCCACAGAACA
Source organism: Picea sitchensis (assembly GCA_010110895.2). Classification (NCBI taxonomy): domain Eukaryota; kingdom Viridiplantae; phylum Streptophyta; class Pinopsida; order Pinales; family Pinaceae; genus Picea; species Picea sitchensis. Next base: position 46,592 of record SNQJ01S0110679.1, read on the forward strand.
GGCGGCGTTAATTTCAGCGGATCCCACGATTCCAACTACAAGATCAAGATGTAGTTTGCTTTAGAGGGAGGATTAAAGCTTGCCTGCAGGTGAAGATAGCGAGATATCAAATTCCTTTTTGTTTCAAAAAATTGTAACTCCGAGATACATATACAACCGTAAAAATTCTAGATCCATCTACAGGTCATATACCAGAGAACTCTTGAAATGGTGATGGGAGCACTACACTGCATAGATTTGGGGCTGCATTGGTAAATCAATTCGGAATTCATTTCAATCTGTTCAGTTCACTTCAAGAAATAGATTTCTTTGAATAGATTGACTGACAGATTGATTGACCTCAAGAATTTATGCAAACTATTTGAAGAAAGCTCTCAATAACAAGAATCAGATGCATGTTGTTTTAAAGGCAGTAGCAGACATCCAGGGATAGGGATAGGGACAGAGACAGTGGGCTCAGCTTGAGGGAGAGTGGGCAGGGAAAGTGGGCTAACAAAGTATAGGGACAATGGTCTAACAGGGACAGTGGGCAAAGCAACAAGTTTTCAACGGTTAGACCAACAGATAGTGAAG
>SNQJ01S0110680.1:3558-15337 GCA_010110895.2 Picea sitchensis
AAATGAAAATGTCTCCTTGGTATATATAAGAGACTAGGAGGTATAATTACAACTAATGGCCTAAAGATGACATAAATAAAATAACATTACTAATATAATATGCCCCAATTAAGGGGTAATGAGCCAATATTAGGGCTTAACAAGGTGGGTCTTGATTACTCCACCCACTAATAGGTCAAGCAAATATTTTCCAGGCGAATGACACGTGGCAAGGCAGAGATGACACAAGGCCCCATTAGTGGGTGACACATGTCAAGTTATAATGGGCACATACGGTCTATGAAAAGAACGAATAAAGGTGACACGTGGCATGTCAAATGTGGGTCCACATCACCCTGGGTGATGTTAGTGTGCCACATCACTCCGAAATGACAGCCTTCCAACGCCCCTTAGATCTCATGGTCGATATGCATCCACGTAGATCCATGGATCCACGACCTTCGTTACTAAACAACTTCGGAATTTGGGGGATCCACCATGTGACTTCCTCTTTACTCTCTGAGTGATCAACGTCAGGCTAGTTACGGTCTAGATCCAAAAGTCAGGTAGTATCCTGAGGCACCCTCGAATAGATGGTTCATGTTACTTCGCAAGTTTAGTGTTCGGGGGTTCAACCCACTTGTCACTCCCTTTCTCCCAGAGTGGGCAATGTTGGACTGACCGCGATGTAGATCCAATGGCAAGGAAAGATCTCAAGATGTCCTCCAATCTGCAACTCTCGTTGCTTCATGAGTTCAACGTTCAGGGGTTCTGGTGCTATGACACCTCTATTCTCTCGAAGTGGTCAACACCAGACTAACCATAGCGTAGATCCAACAGTTAGGGAGGCTCCCTAATACCGTTGGATTTGCGGCTCATGTTACTTCACAACCGGTAAGAGGGGTGGGGTTTAACCATGGGACAGATCCTATGGTAACGGTTAAGGAAACCGTCAGATGTCATTTGACCTCACCAGTAACCGTAACAACAGGTTTCCCTTGGTTTATTTCGAAGGTTGTAAGTTCATAGCATCCCAGGGCTCCAAACTCCTGGGATTCTGAAGCCAAAATAACTAGGCTCCTTTCATACCTAGCGAAGGGTTCCAAGGTCTCGGTCATATGGAACGTTATCAATCTCCAGTGGCTACACTCTTAGTTCTTAGCCAAGGTTTGGTTAAGGCCGTGGGCATGAGCCCATGGTCCCTCGGTCAACTAGTTTTAAGGATGTGCGTTCCATTCATAGAATTAAGTTCTAAAACATGAAAAGGTATTATTCGACCTATACAGGAGTCATGAAATCATTCCTAAGTTCATTTGAATACCCATGTCTATTATTCCTTCAACTGCTAAGCAAAAAAAACCAGAAACCATTGTAAAACAGGGGTTCACAGAATAACCATAAGCATTTCTATAACCAATCATGAAATGTAAAGTTTAATCATAGACATAAAAATTCAACCATCATTTTAATTCTATTTCACAGAGGATGAGAATACTTATCAAAAAACCAGATTCGTGAAGCAATTGTTGAGAGGGGTGCCCGTTTCCACCCAACCATAGGCACAACCACTCCTGAACGGATTTACCATTGGACACCTCCTAGCTATACCATGATTCTCTAAGAGATTCTCTTCATTCTTGTTCAACACCAGTCAGGGACGAAGGTTACTCTCCTCCTCCCACAAGAACTTGGCAATTAGTTTTATTTTCACCAAGCAAGGGGGCCTGCAATGAGTGATTCCTCAGTCACTCATCTTCTTGCATCCCCATTTATTATCTTGGAATGAAAACACTACCAAAAACTTCTTGTGCCCAAAGTAATCTTCTTGTTCAGTTCTCCCCAGAACCAAAGAGCGACACATGCTCTTCTCCTTCAGGACTAATGGTCTCTCGACTCATCTCCTTCGCTCCTCTCCCTCTACCCATGAACTTCCTTATTTTATTTCCTTCCTTAGCAAGTTTGCATGGGTCTGAATCCCCAGTTCTTGGTCAGGTCAGGAGTTCTTTCAGATGGCTACTTTGCCCCATGTCCTCATTAACTCTTAAGGAGCGCTTCCCAACTACCAAGTTGAATGATAATTTATTGTTGGGTCAGAGGATTGTTCTGGGTCTGAATAGTTTAAATCCAATAAAGCACTGTTGTGGTGGGGGTCATCTCAACCATTGTTGGTTCCCCTCACCATCTCTCTCATAGTATCATGATCTATCTTGGCAAACCCCCTTCAACAGCTGTGCAACACTTTCCATTTTATTTAATAACAGAAAATACATATATATCTACATTTCCTTTTATAATAAAAATTTTCATCAGTTCCAATGTCCACACATATTTAGTCTTCCCATAGTCTATAGGCAAGTTATAGTTACATTTACAAGCTGGGGGAAACATGGGTATTACAAATTACAAGCTTTGAGGGAAAATATTTTTTAAAAAGAGAGGGGATATGTTAAGTACCCTAAGGCTCTAACACTCATTTATTATTAGTTAATTAGTTATGATTAGGTTATCTTATTGATAGGTTACATCATGATCACTTTATCTCTTTTTTATAACAAAGAAGAATAATTTGTATAGTCATCTCATCTTGTCTTGTGCATTTCATATATTGTAAAAGGATGTTTCCCCCTCAAAGTGGATTATTCATTAGCTATGTTTTGGATTTTGGTTCATACCATTCGACGATTCCTGCTAGAACCATGCCTTGTACAAACCCTGTTGGGACAAGAATTTTGGGACAAATTTTGGTAACTGCGTAGGAGCGCGCCTAGAGGAAGGAAATGCAGTTAGCGCATTTTCAGGAACCGAGAACTAGATATCTGTGGGGATTGCAGGAACCAGGTTTATGTAATCATGGAGGAATGTGAGTCATTAATTGTGAACATTCTACTTAACATTCATTCAATATTCCTTATATCATGTGTGCAAAATCATCATAACAGATAATAGATTCATATGAACCAAACATGTATTATATGCACGCAATAAAAAAAACAGTAAACACATCATACATAGATACATCAGGATTTAATGTGGTTCACCCAAGATGGGATACATCCATAACGACTAGCTTCTCATTATATTATTCAGAATGTTCATTAGAAAATAGGTGCACTGCGCTCATATATGATATCTTAGTTATACCTATAAATTCCCTTGTCGTTCACGCGTAAAGTGCACACTTTTCTCTTCTTATTCACTCACATACTCTTCTCATTCACTCTCAATTGATTATTCTACCCAAAAATCCCCGCATATTTATACGATTACATTAGGGCTTATCCTGTTTCAGTGGACCAAAAATGCCTAATGAATTCTAACTAACTTCCTTCCTTTGCATGCATTGATCCTAAAAATGTGCTAACTATATTTTCTTCTTATGCATGCACTCCTCTACAATTCCCAAAACTTGTCCCAAAATTCCTGTCCCAATAGGCCCCAAGCAATCACTTCTCGAGCCACTCAGTCCTTCTGTTGTGCTCCCTTCAATGTTGCAACAAGCTTCTCAAATGTCTCCTTTGCATTTGTGATATTCTCCTTTGCTTATGCTTCCCATGTCAATATATCCTTTGCAGTCTGCATAGTGATGGGAGTCTTCATCTTCTCTTCACTATCTTGCACTGCTTTCTTCACTCTCCCTTGTGCTGTTACGAGTTATTTTGTTACCCGAAAGGCTTCCTCCTGTAGTGTCTCAAGCTTATGTGCAAGAGACTATTTTTCTACTCTAATTTGGTTTATATATTGGTTCAACTACCTATTCTCAATGATTTCATTCATCCTCTCTATTGGTTGTAGAGTGTTCATTATGTCTTTTATCTTTTGTGCCTTCTCTTGCACAGTCTGTACCCTTTGTTCCAATGCTTGTAACTCGGTGTTCTCCAGCAACTAAGTCCATAATTGTGTGTTTTCTTCATAAATATTTGCACATTCTTCATCCAAACTCTTAATTCTCTCCATGGTCATTGTAGTTGTCTTTTCCCTTTGTACTCTTTCTTCTAGTGGAGTGCTTGGCATTGTGCATGCTTCCAAGTCAAAAATCTTCATGTGGAAGCCCTGAATAGATTCATTGATCTTCATCACTTTCTCTTCCAATGGGGAATATTCTTCTATGTACACTTCTAGTATATTGATATCTAATTCTTTTACTACTTAATGCAGTCTCTCTTGTCTATGTGTTGCCTCATCCCATTCTTGCACTAGTCTACTATATTTGCGTGTAATGTTGCATTTTCCTCATTCACCTTAGCCAATTCCATCGTAGTCGACTCTGAGCGCAACTGAATTTTTTGTGTTACACTTTACTGCAAGTTGTGTAACACATTCATAGGTAGTTGAGACAACACGAAGTCAATATGAATTAATGTTTGTGCCTGCTCTTGCATTTCTGTTGTTGGGAACTATAATGCCTCTATTGATATCTTCATTATTCTACACTCAATTGATGTTGATGGTTGTCGTGATTTTGTCAGTTGTGACCCTTTCATCTTCGCTATACTCTCAGTGTGTTCTTCTTCTCCCATTCTAACTGGTGCTATCCTAGTTGCCTCCAAAATCTGTCACAGTGTGGCAATCTGCACCTGCACATCCAAGTGCATTTCTTCCTGTTTTTTTGAAACTCACAGAAAGGCCTCTTTAGTGACTTCTTTGACTTGATCGCCAATTTTCTCTAATTCATCCTCTGTAAATTCTTAGATAGCCACTTCCTTTGTTTCTTTTCTCTTCTTATGCTTGTGTGTTGATCATTCCTTGGGATGTTCCTTTCTCTTCTATCCTGGGGGTGGTGTTGTTTCATGTATGTCACTCTCACCATTTCCTTTTTATCCTTGTTCCTGTTCTTCTTCTTATTGATCTTTTTGTGGTTCTTTTGTCTCCTTCTCTGGTTACTTTTTATCCTGGTGCATTGTTTCTGTCTCTGTGATTCTCCACTCAACTTCCCAGTCATTTATAATATGGTTGACTTCCAGTTTCGTCAACCTGTAGTTCGTCGACAACCATTGTTGTGTCGGTTCCCTCTTTACTTGAACATACATATGGTGTGATCGTGCCTTGAATCATGCTATATCTTTGTATGTTTCAACTATATTTGGTAGAATGTGTGATGTATCCTCGATGCATTGTTGAATTGTCTCTTTGCAGATATAAAAGGTAATGTTGTTTTCCAACTATCTGTTCTTATGCGTGGTATGCCACAATGACACATATCTTGCTTCCAATAATGGTTTATGCATTCCTTCCAAGAACTGCATCTCTTCTATATCCCTCCAAGTAGTCAATGCAATCAAAATTAATAATCACACATCATGGAACTTTGTTTATTTCTCCTATGCCTCCCTGTAGTCCATTAAAAACTGATTCATGAGAAATGTTGACGAGTTCATCATCACTCATGTGGCACACTTCTTTGTTGTTGCTATGACTCTTGTTGGAACCTAATATTTGCAACATTTTCTTAGTAACTAAAAGGCCGGTACCTGTGTCACAAATCTTATAGTATCATCATTGATTCTTGCGACATATAACCCACACACTCCTCTGAATGTGCCATATTTTTTCTTCATTCTTTCTGCTAAGGCTTTTTCTTGCATATTGACTGTGAACAAGGGTAGTGGGTCTTCCCCTGCTAAAGGTAATCCTATAATCCACACAATCAGTTGGGTGTCAATCGGCGTTTCCCTATTCAACCATAAGAAGCCTCTGTCGACACAACTTAATAACAACTTGATGTAGATGTTGATCTCTACACTTCTACCGAAATGTGGGATTTCTAACATATTTAGTATACCTGTTTGTTGCAACCCTATTGTCTATTCTTGTGGATCGACTATAACTACAACAGAATATGGCCTGGATGATGCACACATGTAATTTTGTGATGCTAACTCTGGAAACTTATTCAAATATGCAAGGTTGTGATATGAAAATATCAGGCTCCCTACCGCACCCAAGATATCACCCTCCACAGTGACCCTAGGTGGAATCACTAGTGTAACCAGGTTGTATTTTTCCTCCTTCTTCAAGCTAACTTGCTTCGCTATTGATTTTATGGGTGGTACATACACTCTGGGAAATTTTTCCAAGATTGGATCTACTGTCTCCTCAGGGTTTCCTAATGTATCGGTGTTGTTGGTTACTTAGTGTGTGGCTTCTTCATTCCTGATGTGGATGCTCCTACCTTTGGTGGCACCATAGCTCTTTGTATTTCGGCTCTATATTGAACACACTTGGCTCTCTGTTTGTAAGCTCTATCTCTTATCCGACTCTCTGTTCTCTTCAAATGTGCATGCAACAATAACCTTTACTCATCGCCCCCTCATCTTCTTTTATAGTTTGTTTCCGACTGTTTTCTTCCTCTTCGCACCAAAATTCTCAATCCCATCTGATTTTCTTCTCATTCAATTCCTTCCATATTATGCATTAAATTCATATATTTCTATGAATCATGGTCTAGATTTGTCAGTCTGTCAAAATCTTCATCGTCGCTTTTCATTTATGACTATTTGTTCCTGTCGTCACGTCAACATGTTTGCTCTGTAATGATTGTCCAATCCTTTATGCAGGTCTTCATTCTAGTTCTTCAACTCACCTTTCTGCGTGCAATTCAATTCTCCTTCATTCCTGTGACATTTCTTTCTAATTTGACTCTTTGAACAATGTCCGACTCAGAACTTCCATTATATTCTCTCTTTTATTGTAACTTTCCTTTATCTCTTTTACTGCTTTTTCTTTTATTTTTCTTTTTCTATAATGCAATATAATACAGATACTATGGTACACATACTGCATGCTCAACCTAGTGTGTGGTATCTAGGTTGTCCCTATATAGTTTCAGTCGACTACAGTTGACTAGGCCTTCCCTAATTTCCCCATTCAAGTTTTCTGATTGAATAACACATGCCTTTGTCACAAATCTTATCACATACAAACCTAACCAGTGCATTTGAAACTTTCCAGGGTGCTACAAAACTTTGTTGTCATAGAGAAAAACTAAATCTCCCATATGGAACTTGTTATGTTTAATATGTCTGTCATTCCATGAATTTTCGCGTTCTTTCTGAACTTGCTAATGAAATCCTGCGACAAAGCGGTCTTCCTCCAATTCCACTAGTTATGTCTGTCTTTTATCTACTGCACAAAAATCAGTGAGCTTTGTCATCGCAACAATGCGTAGACTTGGTATAATGAACTCCATGGGGATAACTACTTCCTGGCCATATACTAATATGAATGGTGTATGTCTTTTTAACTTCTTACATGTGGTCCATTGAAATCAACTTCCCATTTATCAAAAGCTTGCAATGTAACTTGTGGTACCAAAGGAATCTCGTCTCTTATGGAAGGCTTCCCAACTTGCTGACACACATCACAAGTCTGACAGAACTCCTTAGCATCCTTATGAAGGGTGGTCCACCAAAGTCTTGAGTGAAAAATATTTTGAGTCGTTGCTTTCCCTGCATAGTGGCCTTCTGCAACTCCTTCATGTGCCTCTGCTAATATTATAGGTCTCTCGTGCTCCAATACACGTCGTCAAAGAATACCATATGCAACTAACTTGTACAGATTCCCTACTATAAGTTGATAATTTGTTGCCTTTACTACTAATTGCTTCTTCTACACAACTGTAAAGTTGGGTGGGGATACTCTTGTTCTCAAGAAATAGACTATATCTGCAAAATAATCATTGACCATTCATACTGCAAACAAGTGCACGTATGGTAGACTATCATCCAAGTTTTATGTATCCTCTCATGTTAATATGCACGACAAATGATCAAATCCTGACTTTAATTTTTCTAGTTTCACAATCACTTCAAAATCATACTCTTGAAATAGTGACAACCATTTGCATATCTTCCCCCCCAACACTAGCTTTTTGACTAAGTATCTCAGCACATAATTATTTGTGTACATCTTAAAATGTGATCCCAACAAATAATACCTAAACTTCTGGAGTGCATACACCATTGCTAGTCCTTCATGCTCTGCAATAGTGTAGTTATATTCAATAGTTGACAACTTCATGCTAGCAAATGAAATGGAATGATCCAAATCTCCTTCCCCTCATTGAGCTAGAATTTCACCTAACGTTATAGATGATGCATCTACATGAACACAAAATTCCTTTTCCCAACTAGAAATACTAAAATCGACGTAGTAATCAGTTTCTACTTCAAGGTATCCAAACTCTATTGACTTTTCTCTTTCCATTGAAACTTGACCTCCTTATTCAACAACTTTCCCAGTGGGGCTGTGAGCTGTGTGTATCCCCTAATAAACTTTTTGTAGTACCCTATATGACCCAATCTTGCTCGCATTTATCGCATTGAAGTGGGTGGTGGGAAATCAACAATAACAACAATCTTCGCAGGATCAACCAAAATTCCTTGTTTACATACTACATGACCCAACAAGATACCAAATGGTGCACAAAAAATACACTTCTTCAAGTTCAAGGAAATATGGAACCATCTACATCTATCCAACATCAAGCAGAGAGTTTCAATATGGTCTTTCATTAAACTGAACATTGTCCAATCATCTAAATATACTTCGAGGAATATATGGATAAATTCTTTAAAAGTTGTTACAACAACTAGAGAAAATATTGTTGGTGCATATTTCAATCAAAAAGGTATGATTGCATACTGATAACATATTCATTCTATCGCAAATGTTGTCTTTTGTCTATCTTTCTACGCAATCTTAATCTAGTGATACCCAGAGAATCCATCACTAAATGAGTAGGCTTCTTGTCCTCCTACATTCTCCAAGACTTCCTCTGTGAACGGGGTAGGAAATGGGTCATGTAAGCAAGAATCATTCAATTTTCTCAGGTCCATGCAAGTTCTAATTCCACATGTTTTCTTGTCTTGAACTACCATCAGACTGATCCATTCTAACTCTGTGATAGGTTCAATAATGCTTGCTTCTAACATCCTATCTATCTTTGTTTTCACCTTCTACTTATATACTAGGTTCAATTAGTATGGTCTCTTCTTGACTGGCTTGGCATCTCGCCTCAAAAGGATCTTCATCTCTCCTAGATCCCCAACAATCCATTTCGTTTCTAAGAATGTAGTTGGAAAAATTTCCTAGTCTTCGCGTATTAAATCAATAATCTTCTACACAATTTATTCATTCTAGTAAGCTCCAATGTTTGCAAACTTGGTATTTTCGTTTGTACCAATATTCAACTTGTGTGTTTTCAATAGCTTTTCATACACGACAGATTCAATCTTAGGACCTTCTACTGTGCACTCTCCTTCAGTTTCTGGTACTTACAAATTTCTCAGATCTTCATCCTCCTGGTCTTCTCCAGCAACATTATAACATTCTGAAACCTCTCAAACAATTGTAGAAGATCTGGGTGCACTACATAATATTATTAGTCTTTTCAAGTCTTCTGATGAAAAGATATTTTCCTTGATAACCTGTAGAGCTGTGTCTACCAATGTGGCATCATCTTCAAAATTGAAAGTTACCTTGAAGTTACAAGTCAAATCTTCCCAGTCTGTTATTCCTCTACATACTTCTAGTTCTAAATATCAGTTCTTTGGGATTAAGTCCAAAGTGTGTCCATTCTTGCTTAGGTATTGATCTCCATGTCATGGTGCATTGTGTAATATGATATGTAGGACAAATCACTCCAGTATACTTCTGCGTAGTATATTTTTCTCCAAACCTGACCTGTAACAACCTTCAACATTGCTTCCAATCATCTATTATATCCTTGTGCACAACCCACCATATTGCAGGGGTCTCTTTCAGCATGACATCTAAAGCTAGCAATATTCGTTGGTCTGGTATCTTCAATTCAAATTCTTTCACAAAAGGATCTATGTCTGTTGGTCCATCATACTTTGAGGGATCACATACCTCAGTTCCAATCCAGTGCAATGAGCAGCTAATATGATCACATCACCTTGTGGATACTTCATGTAATCTTGGTTGCCAATTTTCCAGGGCTTCTTTGAAATCTAATGCGCAAGAACTGATACTTCACCAACTAAGTGCACCATCAGCTGTAGGATTAACATAGTCATCCATCTGCACAGTCACATTTTAAATATTATAGAGTTCTTTTCATTTTGTTGGTTCCACATATCATCTTCCTTCTATTGGATCTTATGGCATGGTAACTTTCAAGTCTCCTTCTTCAAAGATCATTTGTCTCTTCTTCATATCAATAATGGTCTAGTTATCAAAATCCCAATCGATTCATCATAACGTTGGATAAGTTTTACTACCATCCACTATCTCGATTACTTCAAAATTAGTGGTATTGTGCATTCCATCGATGGTAACATTCACTCCTATTAGTATTCCAATAAAAACAATCTTGAGCTAATTTGCTAGTCCCAACTGAGGTGACCAAATCAACTTTGACTTGCCCATAGTCTCCCATGTCTACTTCGGAAGGACGTTCACATCAGAGCCTAGATCTTATATGATATCATCCATATCATAGCATCCTATTTGCAAACTAAGTAGGAATTCCTTGTTCATCCTTTTCTTGCAATGCACTTGGTTAACTACTCGTTGTGCAACATGTGTTTCTTTATCTTGTGCACATTGATCAATCATTATGTGCAAAATATCTAATGTAGTTTCATCCTTCATTAGTTATAAACAACTCTTTAAGAAAATTTTTAGAGTACTACCTTCTCAACTTTCCTTTCTGTATTCGAGTTGTCATAGACTAGTGGAATTCCATACACAGGCTACAAAGTTGATGATATCCATTATGTTTCTATAATTTTCTTCCTTTCTTGCTTATATGTGTCTCTTTCTCTCGGAGGATTAAACATCAAAGTAGGTTCTGTTGATTTCTGGACCCACTAGTTAGTCTGAATTCCTTGTTTCGTCACAATGAATTGTGTTCTTGCTTCTTTGTGCATAACTGCTACTACCCTTGGTCGATCATCGCACTCTACATTTTCTATCATCTGCACATTTTGATTCCTCTTTTCCTACCACTTCACGATCAATTGTGGATAGTCTTTTGTCGCATGATCTAGATGTCTACAGCATGTACACATCATGTAGGGATTCATACAATCTCACGCCAAATGCCCAAGCTGATTACAGTTATAACATTTAATCAGGCCTCTTCCTCTTCCAAATCCTCCTCATTCGTGACCTTTGAATCCTTCTCTTCCTCCTTGATTGTATCCTCTTGGAGTTTTATACAGCGGTATCCCTCCTTCTGGTCCTTATTCCCCTTGAAATTTGTATGCAGCTGTGGTGCATTCACTCATTATATCAAGTGTGAAACAATTATTTTCGTCAAGTCCCGCAAATTTACATAAATTACAAAATACGTGTTATCACTGAAATTTCGTCTGCACAGGGCGACAAGAACTCCACATCGTCAGCACAGAAAAACGGTCATTCATGGCACAAGATTAAAACTCCACAGCACAGAAAAAGGGCCAAAACTATACAAAAATGGCCAAAAAATTAAAATGCGCTGCGCACCCACAAAGGCGCACGTGCACGCGCAACATCTTCGTGAAATGGGTGCATATGCGCGGTTGTGGGGTGAAAAACCCGCGCGCCTGCCAAACGGTGCATTTATGGAACTGGTCAGCCTCCCAACCACTATTGGATCGGCTCCCAAGTCGATTTGACATCAAATCCGAGCTCAATCTACGTGGGGAGGCTGGTCAAAGACCTAAGGGTGCCCTAAAGAGCCCCTTTCCACATTCAAAAGGGGTTGCATAATAGCTCAAAGCTTGGCTATAAAAAGCCATGAATGACCATCATTTCTTCAAGGAATTCTTTGTATTGTTATGCTGTTGAGATT
>SNQJ01S0110680.1:15347-38679 GCA_010110895.2 Picea sitchensis
TTTCATTGTAAGGAGAGCAATCAGTTGAGGGCCTCAAGAGCCTTCCATTGGAGAGGGAAGGGACCCAAGTCCTCTTTCTCCATTGTGTATCTTTGGATTTCACCAATCAGATCAAGCTATATATTGGTGATATTGGTCCATTTCTATTTGTTTTTCATTTTTTTTATTATGCTCATGTTTTCTTTCAGTTTTTGTTTAATTCTTGTTAATAGCTTAGTTGTTTCTTTCTAACCTTTTACCATACAGCTGTCATGACTAGCAGAGCCCAACTAGGCATGTAAGCACTCACTTTTTGCTCACACATCGACGAAAAGAGTGCAAACAATGCGTTTTTGGCAGTACTCTGATACTTCTACATTAAATCACAAGTAGTAGTGTGATGACCCATCATTTTTCATATCTCACACCATACCCTCCCTCCTATGGCCAAGAGATTTGGGGCTCCTGTAGATAAGTACTCTTTAAAGTCTAGACACACGTTCTTATGATGACCTTATATTCTGCATGTAACACACCAAACTTCTTCGCACTTTTCCTTCCCTTTAGCAAGCTCCTGTGACTGAATTGTCAATGTTGCTAACTGATATTTAACTTGATCCATCCCTGCTCCATTCTCTCATATCAGGGATGCTTCCATCTTCATGGCAATCTCTAGGGCTTCTAACAGCGACGTAATCTTCTGGTACGTCAAAGGGAAAAGTATATGTGGTAACAATCCTATAATGAACCACTCACTATGATGTGCATATGGAATCTGGAAGGTCAATCGATCCATCAATATCTTGAATCTCTTATCAAAATCCCATACTCATTCATTCTGCAACTGCTTGATCTCTTTTAGTTTCATAATACATTGCGACTCAGACTTTGATTTCTGGAACTCTTTCAATAGGGCTTGCTTGATGTCTACCAATGTTCTAACTTGTCCCATAGGTGAATGGAATAATACTTCATATACCAAAGTAACACACAGTCTCTGAATGTCACCTCCAACTACATGATTTTTGCATCGTCATCCTGGATGTCATTCACTGTCCAAATTGCTTCATAGACAAATAAGTTTTTTTCTAGATTTTTTGAACCTGCTCCATGGAAGACAAGCATTCTCAAAGTGGGATCTACCCCTGCCATTGTTTTTTACACAATATTCTTCCTTGGTGACACTACCCAAAGCTAGGTTTTCATACTACCTCCACTACTCTAACTACCATTATTGTTTTCCTTTCTTCCTTCACTAACTACAATTGACAAAGTTCCATATCTTACGTCGGACCTCAGAGATGCACATGAGGTCATTGGTTTGAAGGAGAGTCTAGCTTGAGTGGGATGTAATGGATCCCCTTATATTGGACTGAGATGACGATATTTTTCCTTTTCCTGGCCTTCTATGCACAAAATTCCTTCGATATGGAGTACTACACCAATGTCTATTTCCTCAACCTCACTATGTTTCTCTTATCTATAAGACACATTTGTCTTCATAGTGTACCGAAATATTTTCCACTATGCAATACTCCAATCTCTTATTTTATCACACATTCTTCTTCTCCCGGCATCCTTAGCCCATTCGTTCATTCTTTCTTGCATCCTTCTCCTTCATACACTCAGAACATCCCCTGGTCAGCCCCCAGTCCCCCTATGTGCGTGAAGGCACCTATTTGCTAGGGAAATTAGATTCCATCTTCATAACTCCCTTATCACATAACAACATCTTGATCCAGTCAACCAAAACTATTAGGAAATCAACAAAGAAAATCTCATGCAAATTTTTATATACATACCTTTGTAACCATTTCTCTGAGTTGATCTGCGGGTTCTTTTTCTAATTTCTAGAAAACTCTCACTCTTTCATCCCTGACCATTGTCCAATCTCTTCCTTAGTTTTAATATCCCCAAGGATGAGCCCCAGTTGTATTTATGAATTGTGAACATGTTTTGTAGGCTGGTGAGCCGAGAAATTATAAGATGGTAAGCTTATGTGTTATGGGCCAGAGAGCCTAGGTGTTAAAGTCCAAGAGCCTGTTTTGTACATGTAAATATTCATATTATTCATAAATACATCTTTGCATGTAGACTGAACACGAAGAAAGAGTGGTGGGGGACTAAGCTTCCAATAGGCTGTGTAAGGGAGAGGGGGCTGAGAGGTTGGAAAGAGGGGCTAAGATAGAGGGATTAACCTAAGGGAATATTATAATATATTCCTGAAAATGAAAATACTAAAGTGGGGAAAATAAAACCAGCTATCCTAAGTTCCTGGGAAAGAGAACGAATTCTAAATGGAGTGCATGCAGCTCCAGGAAGACAAGTGTCGACCTGGGCACATGCAGTTAAAGCTGAAGAGTCAGTTCGTGTTGGAGGTTCGCTCTTGATTCTTCTGTCCTCCATCTAACCCATTTGGTCACTATCATCGACCTCTGCATATCCACACACATGAGAAACTGCTTACTGAGGAGAATCTGATCTATGTTATCCTGTGAAACCTCACATTTCTGCATTTGCCAAAATCAAGTCGTACCTTACCCAATTTTTGGTTTCTGCCTTTTCCTGAGCTGTATTGAACTGTTGTTGTTGTCCTCATCTTGCTGGAACTATGTGGAAGTTGGTTGAAGAAGTGGGTTGTCATGCCCATGGTTGAAGAGGAAGGTTTTTAGGCCTGGGAGCAGCTCTCTCCAGGTGAGAGAGTTCGTTGGAAAGTGATTTTCTCCTAGAGAGATCCCAACACCAGCTACGGAGCTCTGAGAATTCCTGATCCGGTTTGTTGTCGAGACCCTGAGAAGGGAAGTGGAGCAGCCGATGGACTGTGGAACAGTGAAGGTGCATATTCCCAGGGTGGAACAAGCACGTGGGGAATGAGAGTCCGTGAGTAGTGGGCGTAAGAAGGATCCTAAAGAGAATCCTTCCTGTTTCACTGTGTATTTTCCTATGACCTCAACCTAGTCTAGGATTCTTTTTCCCTGGGTGGAGCTTAGTCTCAGCTCAGGTGTGACCCACTACTGAGCATGATGAGTAGCATGGTCTAAGGCTAGCAGGTTTGTGGAAGGTCTACACAGAATTGGTGGTTTTACTCCAGTTAAAAGATAAGTATCATTTCTCTGCTTAATTACGTATGTTATGCATGTCCGTGTTTCTTGAAATGTTATTGTGTGTTCTATTGCATGTGGACTTACTGTCAATTCCATTTAAGTCTGTATGGTAGCAATAACTCTGTGTTAATTGTTTTAAATTCATTCAAATGCATGTTATATATATGTGTATGTTCCGCATAGTAGCGTTATCTGACATGTTGGTGGTCGAGGATGTTAAAATTTGGTATCATACTATCAGAGCCATGGTTTCAACACTGATCTTGGATGGGACATGTTAGTGGTTAATGAGACAAATATTTCAAAGTGCATTGTTGTCAAAAGGGACAAAATTTGAGGTTCAAAGCGTCACTAGGTGCAAGGAGTACGTAGACAGAATCTTTGACTCAAAAATCTCAAGAGAAATAGCTTGAGTTTTCTTGTGAAGGGACGCAAATATCTGTTGCAATGAGTGCATAGATCCAAAAGTTAACTAAGTGTCGAAGCAATCCTCTAAGGAGAAAGGGGTTCGAGAAATGAAGATCAGGAGGAGGAGCGACAACAGTCGTCAGATCTGTTGTTGGAAGGAGTCTAGACCGTTAGATCCGTGTCCATGAAAGCAAAGGAGAGTGCTGAGGAGGAAACAGATCCCAAGTCGTCGGATCTGAGCGCAAAGGATCGATAGTCATTTGATCTAGGGTGACAGGTGGATAGTGGTCATCGGATCAAGGGGGATACATGCGTCAAGAGATCATGTACTTTGGGAGGAGGCAAGTGTTGCTAGTTCAAAACTCCCGAAGCCCGAAGGGTCGAAGTCACTCATAGCCATTGATCATGAAGGAGGACACACGTCGGTGGATCATGAACTCTGGGAGAAAGCACTCTGGGAAAAGGTGAGCATAGAGAAGTTGAAACTCCTGAAGTCCCCGAAGTGGATTTACACCATATATCTGGGGAGAAGAGCTCGATCATTAAATCAAGCCAAGGTAAAAGGTCAAACACAGTGGTGAAGGGTGAAATCTCCCAAAGTTCAAAGTTAATCCAAACCATCCATCAAGAGGGACACATGTCAGCAAATTGTTTTTTTCGAGATTTCGGCATTCGGGAGAATTAGTGTGTGTTGAGGAGAGAACTTTCGAAGCCCGAAGTTTCGAAGCCCTGAAGAACCAAAGTAGTGATTCATGATGATGTCACTTGGATTGATGTGGACACATGGATTGTGTGCCATGTATCAGTGGGTTTGGAACTCATGGAAGATTGAAATTCCATATGGAACGTGACGTGTGACACCCATCTGATTGGGCCACGATTTAGCCGCTAGTATTCCACCACGTGGCATTCCGTATGAGCATAGTTAGTGGGACCCCAAAGTTACATAACGTAGTTAAAGGTTGGAGGACCCACACTAGTGTTGATCACGATACATCAATATCAATGGCCAGGAAGAATTGTGGGGACCCAAGTTGCACAAGAGTTAATTCTCCAATGCAGTCCAGCAATCCAAACCATGGTTTCTCCGAGGGGTTACATGTCAGCGTTAGAAGAATTGCGGGACAAAAGGCTAGTTACCCCAAACCATTGTTGCATGCCCCCGTAATTGGAAAAGTGTTAAGTGATGTGACTATTCAGTATCTTAGTCCAAGCACGAAAGTTGTGGGTCCCAGTGGACGCGTGACACCAGTTGTAAAGTCTAGAGACTTGACACTCCGGAAAGGTGGTTCATAGGGCACGTCGAAGTGGCATGACATAATGACATCACCAAAGGTGACTAGGAAGTTTTCGAAGGTTAATGGTTCGGGGTGTTGGGGGTGTGCGGATGTGAAGTCCTCCAAAGTCCCGAAACTTCGAAGTCTTGAAACTTAGATTCCTGAGGTTCCATAGTGAGTGCCAGCCATTGGATGTTGGGTAGACATGGATTGTTGATCCACCCTACTTCGTGAGTTCGGTAATCCATAACTCCAAGAAAGTTGTTGAGATGTTCTTTGAAAACTTCTGAAGTTGAAGGATCGAAGTCATGAATAAGCACCTATCGACCTAGCACTTGGCCACAGCCCATGGTCGCATAGGTTGGGGGCTAAGAGAAAGGGGATAGCACCCAAAAATTATTACAGAACAGATCAGAGCTTAGAAAGAAAATGGAATCTGAAAGTTTCTTTGAATCAGATTGGTTTATGAATACTGTGGGAATTGTTAAGGACTAGTGGCCTGACAAACTTCGGTTGATTTCACATTGTGTTTGCAGAGTTAATGATTGTCAAAACCAAACTGAATTGTCGCAGAGTGCAGAAAATGGAGGGGGCACATAATGCTTTCAGTTCAGAGAATGAAGATAAAGGAATGGATGTCCATTTGGGATTTGAAGGATCAAACTCCAATGGGCATGGAGAAGAGGTATATAAGGAGGGAAACATGATGAGAATGATTGAAAGATTTCAGAAAGATGCCCAGACTCATTGAGCCAATAACAAAAGCTCATGAAAGCCAGGGAACAAAAGGGAGAATTCAACATAAAGTTGATACAGAGCCTGGAAATGATAGAAACGAAATTGGATAAGGGAAGTGACTCCAGTAAAATAGTAAGTCACGGGTCTCCTAATGAAAGAAGGAAATCAAGGAGTGTTGGCAGACACCATAATCACTCTCAAGGGAACTCTAAGAGGAGGGAACACAATAGTTCAATCCCATCTCCTACCAGAAAGCATA
This sequence comes from Picea sitchensis, assembly GCA_010110895.2. Classification (NCBI taxonomy): domain Eukaryota; kingdom Viridiplantae; phylum Streptophyta; class Pinopsida; order Pinales; family Pinaceae; genus Picea; species Picea sitchensis. The sequence continues at coordinate 21,113 of SNQJ01S0110680.1, forward strand.
GGAGATCTGGAGTGAATAACTGAAGGGTGAAATGAACAAGATTAAGCCTCCTACATTTGATGGAGAGCACCAAAAGGAGGAAGATGTCGAGACATGGCTTCTTGTCTTGAGGAAATATTTCCAACTGCAGAATTATTCCTCTCATGCAGAAGGAAGAATTGCAATGTATCAATTGAAAGGAAAGGCATCCATGTGGTGGGATCAACTTGTGCAGGTGCAGCACTTTAAAGAGAAAAATGTTACTTGGAAGGAATTGAAGAAACACTTTGAAAAGAAATATTTGACTAAGAGATGTTATGACAGAAAGATGAAAGAATTCTTTGAACTCAAGGTGGGTAGCATGTCCATTGATGAGTATGAAAGGACATTCCTAGAGTTGTTGAAGTATGTTCCTTTCATCAAAGATGAGACTGTCAAAATTCAAAGGTATCTGAGTGGACTGCCACCTTCCATCGGTGAAAAGATCCAGTATGATGATCCTAAAACTATGGAAGAAACTATAAGGAGAGAAAAATGCTTATATGAGCAACAAAGAGAAAAGCCCACTTTCTGGAAGGCTAGGGATGACAAGAAGAAGTTCAAGAAAGAGCAGAGGAAGAAGGGAAACAAACCTCCCTTTTTCAAAAATAGTCCTCAAGGAAAACCATCTTTTAGAGAGCAGAGAATGGCTGAAGTAGGGGGACAAAGTCCAAGGTAGACACCCATTCAATGTTGGGGTTGTCAGGGAAACCACAAGTACAGAGATTGTCACCACAAAAATGGAAAAGTGAGAGTTGTCCACAATGGTCAGCAAGTTGAAATAGTGGAGGACATGGGCAATAGAATACCAAGGATCTATGCAGCCCTGGACAACAAACAAGCTGACTTTCAATCACACATGATTGAAGTTGAAGGTATGATCAATAACCATGCCTTTACTATTTTAATTGATTCAGGGGCTAGTCATAGTTATATAGATCCTCGAATGGTGGAAAGTTTTCATTTTCCAAGAAGAAAACATGGAAAATCTTGGTTAGTGCAGCTGGCTACATGAGCCAAGAGAAAGGTTGTTGAGTTGGTAAAGTCATGTCCAGTGGACATGAATGGACCGAGCACAAGATCTGAATTGAACATATTACCTTTAGGTTCCTATGACTGTCTAATTGGGATGGATTGGTTAGAACAACACCATGCCATCTTAGACTGTCGTAACAAGGCATTCACTTGCCTAGATGAGGAAGGAAAACCAAGGAAAGTCCAAGGAATTCCTAGAGTAGTTGCTATCAGAAAAATCTCAGCAATGCAGCTGAAGAAGTGCTACAGGAAAGGATGTCAATTATTTACAGCTCATATGGAAGAAGCACCTGAGGATAAGGTGTCAGATATTGAAGACCATGTAGTATTAAAAGAGTTTTAAGATGTATTCCAGGAGTCAACCGGACTACCCCCGAAGAGAGATATTGATTTATCTATAAACCCGATGCCTGGAGAAGCTCCAGTGTTTAAAACTCCTTACAGAATGAGTACACCAGAGCTGAAAGAATTGCAATTGCAACTTGAAGAAATTATTAAGAAGGGGTATATATGCCCAAGTGTGTCACCTTGGGGTGCCCTGGTCCTATTCGCGAAGAAGAAAGATGGGACATTGAGATTGTGCATCTATTTCAACAGTTTAACAAAGTGACTATTAAGAAGAAGTATCCTTTGTCGAGGATCAATGATCTCTTTGATTAGTTGAAGGATGCCAAGATATTTTCAAAATTAGATCTCAGGTCATGGTATCACCAGGTAAGGATAAAGGATGAAGACATCACCAAGACCACCTTCAGAACAAGGTATGGTCATTATGAATTCACAGTGGTGCCATTTGGGTTATCAAATGCACCCACTTTTTTCATGTGCCTAATGAATGGTGTATTCAGGGAATATCTAGATAAGTTTGTCATAGTATTTTTGGATGACATCCTACTGTATTCCAAGTCATAGGAAGAGCATGAACATCATCTGAAGATGGTGTTGTAGGTGCTAAGAGAGCACCAATTGTATGCTAAATTGATCAAGTGCTAATTTTATCAAAAGCAGATCTGTTAGGATATTTAGACACTTAGGAGTTAGTTAATATCTACTTGGTCTAATATGTAGTTAGGTAAAAGTGTGTTTCTTTAGTATGCACTAGTATGCATTTGTAGTTAGGCTTTAGTATGCACTAGTATGCATTTGTAGTTAAAAATCCGATGGTCACGATATGTACCCGACACAGAGTGATCCAACGATTCATACCTCCTCGATCTTAATGACCATTGATCTCATGGCTTAACATCTCCGATTAATTCCGCATCTCATTTAAAGAGTATTGAGGGTCACGGTTTGATGATCGGGATTGTGAGAAACTCTCTGTGTAAATCTCTCTCAGAATCTTTTTCTTTGATTAATAAACTGCTCCAACTGGTCATAAGTAGAATAAGTTGTGGATGTTTCCCCGTGAGTTTTCCACGTGAAAAAATTGGTGTGTGTATCTTTGATCTGGTTATTTGAGCGGTTATCGGTTTTCATCCTCCTGCTAACAATACCGGTTGAACATGGTATCATAGTCTGTTTGAAGACCCTCTCATGTGGTAGATCAAGATCGTGAAGTCGGTTTCTTCATCTCCATTTTATGGAATTTTCATACATTTCTGGGCTGAGAGGGATTGTTCCATTGCATCCTGAGCACTCATTTCATTTGGGAACACTTTCCGTTTCAATTCTAAAAGGTTTCGGTTGCCCAAGATACACGGCCACACAAATGATCCTGGAGTATAAAGTCCTAATAATGATTTTTGCAAATTTTTGCAAAGTTTGATTTTATTTCGGTTTGTATTTTTTTATTTTCAACCGCTACTCTTTTAGATACATGCATATGCTTTGCCCTGCGGCCTTGTGTGATCTCGAAAATCAGAAACAGATAGGAAAAGGTGCATCTTCCGTGTAAGCTAACTTTCAAGATCTAACCCCTTGTTGTCATCGAAGTGAAATTTTTTCTTGTGTGAAAAGAGTTTTTGGAGCATGCTCTCCAAGGCCATCTCAACAACAACCCCAATCCTCCTTCAACATTACAATATGTTTTGCTGTGGACCATTTGGTTAAAACTTGCCTTATTAAGTAAGAGGTCTTGAATTCAAGTCTCTCTTTTAGTTACTTTTTGAAAAAGTTCATAAAATTGTAAAGTGCATTTCACTTCAAGTATAAAAGTGAATCACTATAAGTAGCTTTATATTTTATTTTAGAGTTATTTCGCATGCAACTTTCGCTATAAGGTAACTCATTGTAAAGGATCCCCTAATTTCTCTCTATAAAAGTGGGGATCACTTTTACAAAGTAGCTTACACTATCACATGGTTATTTTGTTACCGCTATGCCTTTTAAAAGGGCATAACTCTCACATTGGAAGTCTATTTTCGCCGCTTTTTTTTAAACCGCACAAATTTTCGAAGATATTTCCATCCGTGATCATTATTTCGCTTTTAAATCCCTATTGGTCATCTTTAATATGGCTTCTACAGGTACTATCATGCTTACCAGCAACAACAACTTCTTCCAATGGAGATCCCATATGGAAGATTTATTACAGGCAGGCCCCATCAGATACCATGGAAAGGAAAAAGAACCCATCGATGATGATAAGAAAGCCAATGGGATAATAGGAATGATGAAGCTAATGGATTCAATTGGAATGTCCATCTCTCTCGATCTAAGGTACCACCTTCAAGGAATTGATGACCCCGGCGAAGCTTGGGACAAGATTGAATCGTTTGGTAAACTCAATATTATTCTGGCACAATAGTTAGAAAATCAAATACTAACCTTGATTCCAAGTGATTTTTCTTGCCTTGGAGACTATCTATCTAAGTTTAAACACTCTTTAATTTTATGTGAAGAATGTAAGATAAAATGAAGGAAGAGCATTGCATATATCTTATTCTTTCTAAGCTAGGTAGTGCATATTCCCTATTTTTAGGATCTACCTTTATGCCATGAAAGAGGTCAGGGAAAGATTATGTACAACCCACTCTTGAGTCCTTTGTACTTCCTTGATTAGAGAAGATGTTTTCTGTACAACTTGGAGTGATCAACACCAACGGTGTACTCCTCAAACAAAGCCTTAGTTGCCCAAAGCAGAAAGATAAACCTAAGTATCCCAAGAAGCAACATCCCGCTACAACAATAAACAACCTAAGGGTCCCAAACCTCGCCGTGATAGCTTCAAATTCTAATGGTGACAAAGGATCAAAATATAAAAGTAAGAATACCTAACAGACATTGCAACTTTTGTAATAAAGATGGTCATGATGAGTCCAAATGTTTCAAGAAGATGGCGTTTTAGAAGCACCGATGAAGAAGAACAACATCAATATTTCTTCTTCTTCTTCTTCTTCATGGACATGCACCCTTTTGCTTCCGGTTTTTCCTTCAATACAACTTCTACTCACTACTTCTTCTTCCGATGAGTGGCCTATTGATTCAGATATACTATCATGCGGCTAAGGACATGTTTCATATTTTCTCGCCTAAATGAATGTAACACCAAGGAAATATTTGTTGGTGATGATAGATCCTTTAGTGCCAGGTGGATCCGAACAATCTGTAGAAAATGGCCATTTCAATGATGTATTATGTGTTCCAAATCTTCTTGTAACCTTCTATCGCGATATCAAATCAACATTCAAGTGAAGGTAAAACCGCCAAGCCACCCTCACCAAGTTGTAATCAAGGATATAAAGATCCTAAGCATGTTCTTGCAACCGGAATTGCTGATGATATTACTGTGTTGTACAATTTTGACAACTTTAACATCGATTTTCATCAGCTTTGTTGCTCATAGCTTAAGGACTTGAGAACTTTGGCATGAGCGAAGCCATTCAAACTATCGCCATTGCAAATAACCATGTAATCAACGCATGCTGACTATCTTCCTCTTGTTTCATGCGTAGATGGTGTTTTGTGCCGTTGTGTTCTCGACAAACATCATCTGACAATTTTGACAAACGCGGCTCTTGGCAATGTCTCCTCGAGTCCCTTTGCGCCTTTGTTCACGCTGGATTTTGTGTGTCCACTCCTCCTTTTTTTCTGGTGCAAGTATTTCTTAACTTTCTCATTGATGACTTTCCGACGCATTCTATTACTTAAAATCAAGAGGGAATTCTTTTTGATTAAAAGATTTTGGGTTCCCATAAGGCCCTTGTAGAAAAGCACCGGACATCAAATTCAAAGGTTAAGAACAAATAATGGAGGCTTAATATGTGAACAATAATTTTACATAAGCCACCGTATCACACAAGGCATCCAAATGCAACACATTGTTCCATACACCACAACAAAATGGTGTTGTCAAGAGAAAGAACCGCGACATTAAAAGAAATGGCTAATTGTATGATCCAATCTATGGGATTAAGTCTTAATTATTGGGAAAGTAACTCAATCAGGTAAATTACATAGTCGATCGCACTCCAACAAAGGCTCTTTTAAAATATAACACTAGAAGAAGCTTGGACTAAAATTAAACTAGATGTAAGTCACTTTCGTGTATTTGTAAGTATAGCATAAATACCACATTCCTGATGAGAAAAGGAAAGCACGTGTTCCCAAAAGTGAGAAGTGTATATTTTGTTATTCTAAAGCATTGCGTTATAGACTCCCCATCAACCACATTGTAATGAAATTCATTATTAGAAGAGATGTTAAATTTGATGAGTAAATCTCTTTGGCCTGGGAGCCTAATTCGATGGTTGTGACTTCACCCCGAGCCATCTGGACAGTTATGCCTTCTTCTGTCCCTATTCTAGATTCTTCTTCAGATGATGAAAGTGAGGATGAAAATCCACCACTGGCCGACATTCCTCCACAGTGCCCTCGGAACCCCAACAGCACCAATTCCATCAGCTCTAGATGGGTCTGTTCAACATGAGAATCAGCTTGGTGATCTTGTCGGTGATCCTTCAGACAACGTCGGACACGTTCATGGGCTCCAGGGAGCCTCTTCTCTTTGGCTCAATTTTTAGAAACTCACGATCAAGACACGGTAAAAGCCGTGTCATCCGTGATTGGGATACATCATCGAATGAAGAGTACATTCAATGGAAAATGATACTTGGAATATTGTACCTCTTCCAAAGGAAGAAAATTCGTTAGATGCAAATGGGTATAAACTAAGTATGCATCGGATGGAAGTGCTTGGAAAGACACAAGGCCGGATTAGTTGCCAAAGGATTTTCCTAAGTTGAAGGCATTGACTATAATGAAACCTTTTCCCCGAGCCAAAATGAATTGATCCACCTTGTTCTTTTCCCTTGTCACTTCATATAAATGGGAGGTACATTAGATGGATTTTAAATATGCCTTATTGCATGGAAATTTGAAAGAAGAAATCTTACATGGAACAACCTCCTAGTTATGTTTGTAATGACTCTGGGCCTTGTTTGTCACTTCAAGAAATCTCTTTGAGAGGAGTCTCAAGTAAGCTCCCCGAAGCTGGTGGCATGCCAAAATGGATAGCTTTCTTTATTACAATCGGATTCTCTAGATGCCATTCTCGATCCCAATGTCTATACCAAGAAAAGTAGGAAGCCATCTCATCATCTTTTCCCTTTATGTTGATGACCTTATCCCATCGGTAGTGACTCAAAACTTTTAAACCATGTGAAAACTAGCCTTAAGAAGAAATTGAAATGAAAGACTTAGGCTTTTTGCACTATTTCCTTGGCCTCCAAGCCTTGCAAACCAAGGAAGTTAAATTCTTTTCTTTCCAAATTTGGCATGCTTCTTGTGACCTTCTTCATCAATTTTCACATGGACGATTGTAAACCAACCCCTTCCTCCCTTCTAGTCTAGAGTCAAGCTTTCTTTTTGCCACCTATACTTCTCCCGGTTGATGCCACCCTATACACAATTAGTTGGTAGCCTCTTATACTTGACTATACCCGTCCTGATCTTCCTTTGTAGTTGGTCTTGTTGTCTGATATATGCAAAAACACCCCATGAAATCCATTGGAAAGAAGCTAAAAAGGATACTTCGCTATGTTCGTGGTGCATTGTTTAGCCTGATACATTACGCTCGTGGGGACTCCCTTTATTGGTTGGTTTCATCGATTCATATTGGGTCAAGGACCCCGATGATCGGAAGTCTACTATAGGTTATGTTTTCAGCCTTGGTTCAGAAACTGCCACTTGGGCCTATAAGAAACAATAGGCTATTGTGACCCTTCTTCAAAGAGAAGAGTACCAAGTAGTGGTAATGCAAGTTAGGAAGCCCTGTAGCTTCGATAGATCCTTTCGTAGGCTTAGATTCTATCACCAGTATCCGACCAGCCTTTAGTGTGACAATCAAAGTGCCATCAAGCTCGCCAAAGACCCAGCTTAACATCGCTAGAAAACACATCGAAATACACATGCACTAATGAAAGTTTTTCCATTCATGATCAAGTTATTGAAGTGCTCTTTTTCCATTTAAGACTAAGTTGCAGAAATTTTCACAAGCATGTATGAAGTTTTCCAAACTTCAATCTATGCTAGGAGTTCAATAAGTTATCATTAAGGGGATAGGCTCTAATTCTCTCTCCTTCCTTCTCCTATTGTGTCATTATTGTAAATCCTTCAATCCTATCCCAAGTTGTTCTTATGGGGGGATGTTAGGATATTTAGACACTTAGGAGTTAGTTAAGATCTACTTGGTCTAATATGTCGTTAGGTAAAAGTGTTTTTCTTTAGTATACACTAGTATGCATTTGTAGTTAGGAAATCTGACGGTCACGATATGTTCCCGACATAGAGTGATCTAACGGTTCATACTCTCCTCGATCTTAACAGCCATTGATCTATGGCTTAACACCTGATTGGTCCATGATCTCTATTTAAAGAGCATGGAGGGTCATTTGCCGATGATCAATTGTGAGAAAATCTCTTGTAAAATCTCTCTGTAATATTTTTCTTTGCATTAATAAACTGTTCCAAGCGTTGGCTGGGGCTGTGGATGTTTCCCCGTAGGGGTTTTACCACGTGAAAACATCGGTGTGTTGATATTTGATCTGGTTATGTGAGTGGTTACTGAAGGTGTTCATCCTCTGTTGGAATACTTGTGTTGTCGAACAAGATCCATTACTTAGGGCATATCATTTCAAAGGATGGGATAGCCATGGATCATGAGAAGATAAAAGCCATCAAATAATGGTCAGCGCTGAAGAATGTGATAGAATTCAGATCCTTTATGGGTCTAGTTGGCTATTACAAAAGGTTCATTGCAGGGTTCTCAAGGATAGCTCACCCCATCACTTCCTTGCAAAGGAAGGAGAAGAAATTTCAATGGATAGAAGAATGTGAGAAAATCTTCCAACAATTGAAGCAATTGTTAACCAGTGCTCCAATCCTGAGGATTGCATACCCAAATGAAGATTTTGTAGTGAGTACAGATGCATGAAAAGAAGGACTAGGAGGAGTCCTCAGTCATAATGGGTTTGTAATATGTTATGAGTCCAGAAAATTGAAAGAGAATGAAAAGAACTATGCAACTCATGATTTGGAGTTGGCATTCATAGTGCATTCTCTAAGGAAATGGAGGAACTACCTCATGGGAAGGAGGTTTGAACTAAGGATAGACCACAACAGTCTGAAGTATTTGTTTGATTAGCCAACCTTGAATGCTAGGCATAGTAGATGGTTGGAATTCCTTTGTGGGTACGACTTTGATATCAAGCATATCAAAGGAAAGGAGAACAAAGTGGTTGATGCACTCAGCAGGAGAGTGCATGAACTACATTCTACGACCATTAGCATACATCAAACTGATATTAAAGGAAGAATTTTGGAAGCTGCAAATGCAGATTTGGAGTACATGGAATTGGTAGCAAAGCTACAACAAGGTAAGATGCTACAAAAAGTGGAATATTATAAATTTAAGGTTGATGGAACATTCCTGTACAAAAACAAAATTTATGTACCTAAATTCTAGGAATTGAGAATTATGATCTTGAAAGAAATGCATAATGTGCCTTATGTTGGGCACCCTGGATATCAGAAAACAATGGAAGCAATCAAGAGCCATTACTTTTGGCCAAGAATGAAGAAGGAGATTGCATAATACATCACCATATGTATGGAGTGACAGAAGGTCATAGCTGAGAATAGGCACCAAGCAAGGTTGCTATAGCCTTTACCCATTCCTGAGTGGAAGTGGGAAGTGGTGACAATGGATTTCATCATAGGATTACCCAGAACAAATAAGAAACATGATTCTATCATGGTGGTGGTGGATAATCTTACGAAAGCTGCCCATTTTATTTCATTGAAGACTACTCATAAGGCAACTAATGTTTTCGATATCTATATGAGGGAAGTAGCATGATTGCACGACATTCCCAAAACAATTGTATCTGACAGAGATCCAAAATTCACCTCAAAATTCTAGAAAGGGTTATTAAAAGGGTTCAGAAGCAATCTGAACTTCATCATAGCCTATCATCCTGAGTCTGGTGGGCAGACAGAGAGGGTGAACCAAGTTATAGAAGATATGCTAAGGATGTATGTGATGCCTCGTTTTGTTTTGTGGGGCATCGTGGATATCGTGGCATCACTGGCGTGTCATTATTCCACAAATGTCAGAGGTACGTATATACAATTTAAATCCATAAGTGTGGAATACGCACATGGCATCCACCATCAACTCATTCAAGGTTTGATCTAAACTATGGTTAATTAGATTCATGGAAATTCAGAATTTTTTTGACATTCATGGGTTCCATGGCTTTCAACATCTCCAAAACGAAATATGGTTTTCAACACCTTTTAGTAAGAGGTGAATCAAGATTTTTTTTACATCTAGATATAAGAGAATTAAGATTTCTTCACGTCCATCCATAAAAGAATAGGTTCCAGGGGGCTGACTAAAAGATCACGCATCCTTTTCTCAGTCTAGTGTAGAGCTAGTAGGTAGTATAGATGGTCAGAAAGTTTTGAGGAACCCTTTTACCCGCCCTGTCAAGGTTTGGAAGCTGAAGTGTTCTAAGAGGAAGTTAGTACTGGGTATGGATATTGGACTGGAGGAATCGTGCACCTTGTTGCTCTGTTCTTTAGTAGGTAGACTGGCCTATCGATCGAGGTGCAGCACTCCCATGGAGGAATGGGTGAAATAGAATTGGCTCCCGTTGTTGGGTTACTCACCGGAGTTGCTATCTTTGCCTAAAGGGTGGTCGGGTTTCGTGTTCAAAAGTCTAGAAGACTCTGAACTAGTTTTAAAAACTTTATGGAGTTTTGATGGGGGTGGCCTAATGTTAAAATGTTGGTGTTTGAATTTTAACCTATCCACTGAATACTTCAGTTTAAGGTACATCTGGGTGCTTATGCTGAGTCTCCCACTACAACTATGGAATAGAAAATCATTGGAAGTAGTCGGGAACTCCATTGGCCCATTTCTAAAACTAGAAAAAAATGATCTGTCATCAATGGATAAGTGTGTGGAAAAAATCCTAGTTGAAATAGACATTCATGTCGGTCTCCTGGAAGTACTGGAAATAGAATGGAGGGACCTTTGATTCACACAGCGTTTGGACTACCTGGGGTTGCATTTCCGTTGCACCCTTTGTAGAAGAATTGGTCATCTATGAAAGGAGTGTACAAAGGTTTTTGGCTCTTTACCAAAGGAAGATTTAGATGGAAACTCACTTGGTGACAGCGTCACACCATTAGAGAATGATGGATTTCATATGGAGTTCCAAGGCCTCTGCACAGTGGACAGTCCTACTCCTATGGAAGCAACTTTTATAGGTAAGTTAAAGCACTTCTGTCTCAAGATTTACTCTTCATTATTAGTATGGGAAAGGGACTACTTGAATAATATTTTATTTCTTGACCATTCTAAAGGGATGGTGCCAGCTTCTATTTGTCTTAATCCTCTTCCTGACTCTGAGCTAGGCACTGGCGTTACCACTCCTATTAACCCACCGAATTCCCCTTCGTTAGAGGCCACTGATCCTTCTGCTAGTCAACCTAGCCCCGCTTCTGAGGTTACCTTTGTCTCTGGTTATACCAAACCTGAACTAAGTGATAGTGCTTTGGATAGTCTATTAACCGACCTTATTCCTGCTGGGAATAGACCCACTATTCCTATTCCATTACCTACTTTCCTAGGTATTTCTCCTTTTGAGAGGTTGTCTTATGGCAATACTTCTTTGGACTGTGTTGAGAAGGGTTGTAGCTTTGGTAGTGACCTTACGTGGTCTAGGGGCTTGGGGTACGAAGCCTCACCTATTAAAACTTGAAGTGCTTGTAGGAAGGCAGGTTCTTCTTTCAAACCTTTCCCTACTGCTACAAATACTGATCTCGGGGTGCTTAGAGGATTAAAATCCCTAGAAAGGGATAAGATATGATATTAGTAACTCTCAATATTAGAGGGGTTGGAGGACCCCTGAAACAAACCTCTATGCATAGACTCTTGAATAATTCTTCTCCGAGCATAATTTTCTTAAAGGAGACCGTGGTGTCAGTGGAAAAGGAAAGAAGGTTTATGTATAAATTAGACCTGACTGGATGAATTGTGTTGTGAGTTCTGTGGGGACTTCAGGTGGTTTACTTGCATCTTGGGATCCAAATTTATTTTCTTTTGAACCTTTTCTAAGTTTTGGTGGCATTCTATTGTTAGGTATTTCCTTAGCAGGCAAAAGAAAGCTATCGCTTTTGAATGTCTATGGCCCTTGTCAGGATAGGAAATTTTTTTGGACATCTGTGGAAGCAACAGGAATCCGTTCTCAAAAGGATATCATCATAGCAGGTTATTTTAATTTTACTACTTCTCCAGAAGAAATTTGGGACATATAGCATTATAAGATCCTTTGGCGGGCTTTTTCAAATAACTTATCATGAAAAACTCACTTGTTGATGTTCATCCTTCAGAAATTGTGTCGACTTGGAGGAACGATCAGGCATGGATTGACAGTGTTTCAAAAAGACTTGACATAGTTCTTATTGTGGAGGAATTATTGACTTATTATCAAAGGTTTAGGTCTTGGGTTCATTATCCCTTTCTTTCAGATCATGCTTCGGTGTTTTTCGAGCTTGGTCTGGGGTATCCGAGGGTGGCACATCCGTTTAAACTCAACCCAGTTTGGATCAGAGAGGATTATTTTGGACTGATGGTAAAGGAGGTTTGGCTGGATCCAGGTTTTGCTTCCACTCTAGGTTCACAAGGGAGATTGGTGGCAAAGCTCACATCTCTAAAAGGTCGTGTAAAATCTTGGGCCAAGGAAAAACATATCCAGGATGGGAGGAACCTTAAATTGATTGAGGAAACTCTTGTGTTAAAATATGAACAAATGTTTAAAGAAAATGCAAAGGAATTGGCTGATAAACCAATATTTAATCTAGAAAGAGAGAGGAAGAGACTCATGTTGGCAGAGGAAGAGCTTTGGCGCCAGAAAAGTAGAGCGATATGGATCAAAGAGGGCGACAAGAACACAAAGTTCTTTCACCATTTTGTGAGCTACAGGCATAATGAAAAATTCATATGGGAGATTAATGATGAGGTAAGAGTTCCACATACAGGGTAGGAAGCCATCAATTTGAAAGCTACCAAGTTTTTCAAATCCTTTTTCAACGACACTGGTCAAAATTCTATTGTTAGTCAGATCAATACAGTTAGATTGTACCTGACCATTGTTCGAAAGGATGAACAAAGACTACTGGAACAGGGTGTCACAAAGGATGAAATTCTAAGTATTATCAAGGGATTTACAAAGGATAAAAGCCCCAGACCCAATGGTTGGACCATGGATTTTTTCCTCTCCTTCTTCGAGCTTGTTGGCCAGGACCTTGTAGACATGGTGGAGGAATCTAGAATTGAAGGAACGGTCAACAATTCGATAAACTTCACTTTTATTACCTTGATCCCAAAAGGTAACAATCCTACAGTGTTCAGTGATTTTAGGTCGATCTCTCTCTACGATCTATGCTACAAGATTATAGCCAAAGTTATAGCCAAGAGAATTAGACCTATTTTATCGTGATCCTTATCAGTTGAACAATTGGGATTCCTAAAAGGTAGGCAAATCCTTGATGCGATCAGGACAACACAAAAATGTTTACATAACATCAAAAGTAAAAAATTACAAGCTATAACTCTAAAACTCGATCTAAAAAAGGCATATGATTGCACATATTGGGACTTTTTGAGGCTTCTCCTGCTTCAAAGTGGTTTTGGCCTTCAAATGACCAACTGGATTATGGCTTGTGTTACGTCAACTAATTATGCCATCTTGATAAATGGAGAACCAACAAACATTTTTAAAAGCAGTAGGGGGCTCAGACAGGGATGCCCTATGTCTCCCCTCCTTTTTATAATGGTTATGGAAGGTCTTAGCCCGGAAATCAAGAAAGTAAAATAGGTGGGCTATATCTCGGGCATAAAGGTATCCAGGATGATTAGAATTCTCCATCTCCTCTTCGTCGATGATATCTTGATCATGACTAGAACGAATCTCGCTAAATGGGAGGTAATATAGGACATTCTTAAAAAAAAATGTTGCGCATCGGGTTTGATTATTAATGCACATAAATCAATCATTCTCCATTCGGGGGTCCATATGGAAGATCTCAATTCTATTAAGGATAATCTTCACTTTCAATGTAAGGATCTGGCGTCCGACTTTAAATATTTGGGTTACTGGTTAAAACCCGACATCTATAAAGAAGCAGATTGGAAATGGCTTATAGATAAACATGAATCAAGGATTTCTCATTGGAGTAATAAGTGGTTGTCTCTAGGTGGTCGCTTAGTGTTGATAAAGGTTGTCCTGGAGGGACAACCATTTTACTAGTTGGCTCTTACACATGTCCTAATATTTGTTCTCCACTCTATCCGTAAGTTGTGTTTTGAATTTCTCTAGTCCAGTATTAGTCGAAAAAGGATGTACCACCTTAGTAGTTGATTGACAATTGCTAGACCAAAAATTTACGGTGGCTAGGGGTTGCGCAATATCCTTCTTTTCTACAGATCACTTGCAACTAATTCTTTGTGGAGAGCTTTAATGAAGCAAGGGATCTGGAAAAGTTTTTTAAAGGATAAATATTTCCCTCATGTTCTAGTTTGGACTTGGCTTAGATCGGTGGACTCGGCTCCTCATTTTGGATCTGAGACATGGAAAATTTTGTGTAACACTTTTCCATTAATTCTCCTTTGGTTGGCTTGGAAACTGGGTTCTGGCCTCTTGATTATCGTGGGGAGGGACGTGATTTTAGGTATGGGAAAGGAATCTCTTTTATCATAGGAACTAGTGCGTTGCCTCAATCAAAAAGGAATTCACTACTTATTTCAAGCGAGCCGACATTTTATTGGAGCAACAATAGGTACTAGTTGGATTACGAATGCAGAGTTGGAGCTGACTGACTTGCTTGCGATGGAGTGGGACTGCTACAGACATTCATTGATTGAGTCCGAAATTTATTTAGGTGAAAATAAGGATGAACTGATTTGGGTTGGTGGAGACAACTCAAGTAACATCTCTGTAAAAAATATCTATGAAGCACTTTCCAATTCTCTATGGAAAACAAAGCTCAGAGGATGGTGGAGAAACTTATGGAAGTGGGAGTGTCCCCTGAAGATTCAACTATTTGTTTGGATCCTATAAGAAAACAAGATCTTATCATGGAAAAATCTTCAAAAGCGAGGATGGAAGGGCCCAGGTATCTATATTTTATGTAGAAAATCTAGAGAATCTACCAAACATATTTTCATAAATTGTTCCTTTACACGATCTGTATGGGAGGATCTCCAAAAGGATTTAAAACTTGTCTACAGATGGAATAGTATTACAGTGTCAGAATCGTTTAGAAACTGGACCATCCATAACACAAACTTGATAACTCTTCCAGCTTATGTCTGTTGGTTTATCTGGATCAATAAGAACAAGGCAACTTTTGAAGATTTGATGTCATCAGTGAAAATAATTGTTTACCTATCCTGTAGCACTATGGGCATCCCCTCGAATATTCATAAAGGAAATATCTTTCGATCTCTTGCACCTATCTACCTAGCAGATAAAACATTGGCGTGGTTTGACGGTGCATCTCAACAATAAGGTCTCTTAAGTGGACCAGGGAGCGTCTTAAAACTGGATGCTCATAGAGATTATAGGTGGATCATGAATTATGGGAAAGGAACCAACACCATAGCTGAGCTCATGGGAGAATGGGCTACTTTGGTGCTTGCTATTAGATTTTCAGTTTCTAAGTTACTTGTTATGGGAGACTCCAAGATCGTGATAGATTGGCTCAACAAGAAAGGTGACCTCAGGGTGGAAAATCTAGATGCGTGCAAGGAAAGAATAGTTGATTTATATCCTCTTTTTAGAACTATTACTTTTGTGCATATTTACAGGGAGGCGAACAATGAAGCGGATAGTCAATAAAAAAAGGCCCTTCACTGTTGTCGTGGGAGAATAGCATATAACTTATGGATGGATGGACATGAGGGCCCACCTCAGTTCATATCACTTTAGCTTCTATACTGATGGTCATTTATCTTTTCTCTGTCTTTGGTCTCTTTTGGACTGGAACTGGTGCATATTAAGCTTCCAGTTTCTTCTCGACTATGTGTAGTTGTTTATATGTTTGCCATCTTTGGAATTTTTGCCTCTTTATTAGACTATTACTCTATGTTTTCCTACCTGGACAGTACTGGTTTTTTTTCCACAACCAATGTGGATAAGACACATGTAAAAAATTATATTATGCTTAATATAATGTGAAATTTTCTTTTGGAAAAAAGAGAATCGAGATTGTCACATCGTATTTATATTATGTGGTATTATTTTCTAGACCATGTTTTAATTTGATATCAACAACATAATCTATATTTAATTAATAAGGGTTATGATATTCTCACCACTTTTGAGTGGTAGTGGTTTAACTTTAGTTTCAAAACATTTGTATAGAGATCAACTTCTTTCATTTATTGGTCACACCTACTCTCTTCGTGAATTGGGGATTATACCTTTCACTAGAAAATTGTAGCCCGTTAAAAAGGGTACTTGCCTTGATATTGTCTAAACAAATTCATGTGAAGAGTTTAGTGCCTCAAGACATCATTCCTATTTTCCATTGTCCCACTTATTATTTTGGTGATGTTCTAAGTAGTGAAGATAAAACACAAGCTTGAAGGATGACTAACTCTCAATGTGGCCACCTTAGGTATCCATATTTAGAACTCATTTCCTCTACACAATAGACAAAACATAGGTTGGATGCATATTGGTATTCCATAACCTCTTCATTGCTTTGTCTAGCTGGTCTTGATATTCATAGGCTACCTCCACACACATTCTCGATGGATGCTCGATATCTTTTTCAAGAGAGAGATAAACAAGGGAATTTGAGTTGAGATCTATAAATCTTACCCTCGATCCACATGGTCAGAGCCTAGAGAATCACTTTTCCCAAAGCTCCATCACTATTCTAGTGTATATCCACTAGTACATATGACCAAATTTGCCACGGTTTTTTGTTGTTATTGCCACACTTATCCATCACAATTTCCACGAAAGCCAAGACTTTTTTTCGTCGCTATATCCATGAACCAGGTGTTTGTGGAAACAACGACGAAATCAGCTCTCCATGTGTCATCACCATCAATATTGGTTAGCCCTATGCATCGTCAAAATTATGACAAAACTTCGTTGCAATTACGACAAAAAACCGTGGCAATGTAAAACAAATTGTGGAAATTTGTGACGCAAAAGCGTGGAAATTGTGACAAAAATTTATGCCAAGACAAAAACTTATGACGCAGATGTTGTATGTGTGATGCAAAATCATGGCAAATGGCGAAGAAAAAGTGTGGCAATAGCGACAAAAGTTTATGACAAGACTAAACTTACAACGTAGATGTTGTATGTGCGATGAAAAACTGAGGCAAATTGCGATGAACTTTTGTCTCTATTGCCACGGTTTTTCAAAATAAAAATTGGCTTCCGATGAGCTATCGTCGATATTGTGACGCATCCTTTAAGTTTTAAAAAAAAAAATACACGAGATATGGTATTACCATATTACATTGTAATATGGTGTACCATATTACAATGTAATATGGTAATGCCATATTACATTGTAATATGGTATTACCATATTATATTGTAATATGGTAATGCCATATTACATTGTAATATGGTAATGCCATATTACAATGTAATATGGGATTACCATATTACATTGTAATATGGTAATGCCGTATTACAATGTCTCTACTTTCTCAACAAGATGCAAGAAGATCTTTTTAAAAACAACTTAGGATAGTGATTTGTCCTGAGTGGGATGGTTACCTTGGCATTCAACAAGATAGGAAGTAATTCATTGATGACAAGTGTAGCAGGTGTGCAGGTCGACAAGTGTAGAAGGTGTGCAGGTCTACATGTGTAGCCGACATTTCTATTGAAAGGTGGATGTTAGAGAAAATGTGTAGATATTTTAGATTGAACAAGATTATAGTAAATATATATATATCCCCTACAAATAATCAAGGCACTAATCAACCAAATATTGGAAGCATGTGTTATCATGAAGTTGGATTAGAAGTA